>JACEVL010001546.1:0-26677 GCA_020284085.1 Aporrectodea caliginosa
TTTTCCGCGTTAAAATGTAGTACCAGAATACATTTATGTATAATAAGACCAAGTGATTTTTGCACGATAACTTTAAACTGTATTGTAGACATTTTAGCTTGTGTCAGCTCTGCTCAGAAAAATGGCTAAATTTGGCAAATATCTGGTGCTAAATTCTTTACGCATTAATTATTAACCCAAAGACTTAATCCATAGTGTGCAGATGTGTCATCGCGGTGACTAACGTTGCCATGGCGTTCATGTTACTGAGCTTCAGACAGCTTTAACAGCTGAAATGTTGATGGCTGAGCCATTTCGAACCATAGCGTTGTGTATATGATTATGCATATTATGATGTCACAGTGACTATTTATCATTGGAGTTATGTCTATTGTGTCGTCAGTGTGACGTTTGCGTGTGGGTTGTGATCGTCTAATGTGTTACTGTTTTATGCGGTTGTCATGCAAAAACGGTGATTTATCATGGCCATAATAACGTTGCCGTGACGTTTCCGATGCGTCTTTTTTACGCTGTTGTCGTTGATAAAGGATTATTCATCATCGAAGCTGATTTTATTTTCGCAGATGTTTTTCAAGCGTGCCATTGAAACGATCCGGCCACCTGCGGGGCTGTTTCCACCCTCTGTCGAGTTTTTTTTATATTGAATCCATGGTTACTGCTCTTTCTGTGGTTAAAAGATCAGGTTTCGTCGATGATTTATAGGTGAAGGCGGACTCTTTGAGCCATGCAGGCAGACGCTAGATAGCGCTGATGAATTGACGCAACAGCACCCTCTTGTGTAAAATATGTCTTTTTTGTTTTTTGTATCAAAGGTCTCTAGCAGTCCTATAAATTGACTGAACAATGCTCATTTTTATACACTTTAGACCACTTATACGTAGGCATATGGTTTTAATATTTTAATGAGCGTCTTTTTTATAATCAAGCCTTTAATGTTACGTATGCACACGTGTGGCTTGCTTTTGTATTTTTGTAGCTCTACAGCTTCGATTTTGTGCTCATAATTTTGTGCAATTATGTTTCATTATATTTTTCATATTCGAGGTTTTAATGAGCGTCTTTTTTGTTATTCATCAATCTATACAAGCAGCTAATGCGTATGAAAGCTTACTTTAATTCGTTTATTTAACGACGCCGTCATATCGACGATGATTGGCGTCATGAAAGCCTTTAGGTCTGGTTTATATACGCTTTATGAAAATTGACCAGAACGCCGACATAAATTGTCTAGCAGCACGGCAAATCCATGCAGTGTGGCCTACAACCAAGCTCTTTTAACACCCCTCAGCTCTAAAGCGCAAAGAGCAATATCTGTTTATCTATCAGTTCTATCTGGTTCTGTCTATCTGTCTGTATGTCTGTCTGTCTACTGTATCTGCCTGCTGTCTGCCTTTCACCCCTGTCTGTCTAATTGCCCAACCTCGTCCTGAACTTTTTTATCAAGACTGCATGGGTAGTTTGACTTTCAAGCTGAACAGGTCTAATAACGTCAAGATGCCGTGGCAAATCTGTAGACAATGCAAAAGAGGGTTTCTACATGTAAACCTACATCACCGTGCAGTGACCTCATCATCTGCTCCAAGGTTAGCCTATACTGAGCTCAGTCGAACAACATTCTAAAAAAAACACCCAATTCTTTGGCGTACAAAGTTCACACCAACTGCCTATAAATCGGCTTATACACTGCAGATCAATGTCGAGGCTGATCTGGAAAAGGAGGGTAGCTCCTTTCTTCTACTCAATTCGCACCATAAGACCATGAAGTCACATGAAGAGTTCGTGCTATTACACTATACAGGACAATCCAAATGAAGACCCTAACAATCACATCTTGCCGCGTGTCTACAATACGCGGCGTGATATATAATTATGCTGCTGCGTATACTGTATTATATAAACCACACTACAGTACACTGCACTATGCAAATATCATATGTAAAACGGACTGAATGAAGTGTAGTGTATTCTAGTGCTGAGTATGTGGTGTAATGATCAGGAGCGTAGCCAGACTTAAATTCAAGAGGAGGCAACTTCACAGACCATTGGCAAAATTCTGGTTATTGGGGTCATTGGTCAAAGGAAGTTCCAGTATATATAGAAAAAGCAAGAGGAGGCAATTGCCTCCTCGTGCCTCCATATAGCTACGCCTATGGTAATGATGTGTAAACATATAACTGACTGACCGACTGACTGACAGCGTAATACTAGCACTATAGTACAGTTATAAGTAATACTAATGTTAGGTCTGTACTACCAGACCGAATACTTATATACTACTATAGTGTAGGCTAATAATAACTTAATGCTAATGCCAATACCATAGAACGGTCTAGGTCTCTAGGACATTTCCCCGGACATTTCCTTCCTCGCGGACGTTTCCCCGAAGTTGGATTGATGAAAATAATTCTTGACTTCAATAGAAGTTGGATTGATGAAAGAAATTATTTCTCTTAAATAGAAGCTAGATTGATGAAAATTCTATACTTAAATAGAAGTTCGATTGATGAAAGAAGGTCTCCTGGTCTTTGCTTCAATAGAAGTTGGATTAATGACAGTTATCATGGACAATGCTAGTAGAGTTACCTACTTACTGTTCGGGGAAATGTCCGTGGAAAATGTCCTAGGTAGAGATGAATTACGCTCCCTCTACCCATAGGGCCATAGGCGCAACCACCCTATGGGACCCGTGGGACGCGTCCCCCAACTTTCGAAAAGCTTGGGACCGTCCCCCAACTTTTGAAAATTTTGAGGTAAACAAGAGCCCAAAATGCACTCCATTTGGTATCAAATGCTCAAAATTGCGTTGGCTTCTGGGGCTCCGCCCCAGACCCCGATGGTGGAGCTTACGACGCTCCCCATACCCCTAGTCGTTAGGGGCTTCTTGCCTTCGTCATTCGCGGCTGTGCGCCTTCCACTCGCAATTCCCCCTCCCCACTCCGGACGTTCTAGTAGGGCCGTTCCCTAACAAATCACTGGACCTGGTCGATAAAATATAGGGTAAAGGCTCAAGCCGCTAAACTCAATTGAGTCTGTAAGAATTCAGTGCAGAATGTTGCTGTATAATTTCACTCTAAAACTTTACTTATCTCGATTTTTAAAATTCGACTAAGGCTCGCGGTAGAAGCCTAGGAGGACATTTCAATTGTTAATACTGCGACTGCGAGTGGTGTTCTTCTAACACCTACAATCTCAGTTTATTTTATAATAATAAAGTCATATTTTTTCACAGATTTAGATGGTTTAAGTACTTTTACATTGAAATCATCGGTGAAAAATTTGAGGTAAATCAGAGCCCAAAATGTACTCCATTTCGTATCAAATGCTCAAAATTGCGTTGGCTTCTGGGGCGGAGCCCCAGGCAATGGGGAGCTAACGACGCTCCCCCATGCCCCCTAGTCGTTAGGGGCTTCTTGCATTGCCTTCTAGATACTACAGGCCGTAATGCTGATTGTGTGACGTCATCAATAAAGTCCGAGGGCTTGCTTGAACAGTGTATTAACGGGTACAGAAATTAGACGCGTAATCGTAATTGTAAACTCCAAATTTCTAAAGCACCACTAGAAGTTATAAGCGCAAGACATGAGCTTATTCACAAGGGCTGCGTCAAGTCAGAAGGGTTTCCAAAGGGTAGTCAAAAGGATACCGGTTTCCAGCTGAAGAGAGGAGGCAGAGCAGCTGCTAAAGCAGATATCGTTCAGTATAGATTTAGAAGGTAGAGGATCAGACGAGCAGTTTAAAGTGGTGTGGGAACTGTGGGAACGGCATTCCGCTGCTCTGGAAATTTGTTGCTTGCATTCCCACTGCTCACCATGCAATGGACCATGATAACACATGCATTCCAATAAAACTCTTCGGAGCTCCCACTGCTCACGTAAACCACTTTAACCACTGCAGATGTGTCAGGGTAGGAACTCCGCCACTACCCTACCTGTGGTAGTGCCAGTCCCAAGCCTGAAGAAAGGAGGAGGGTGACACTAATCATCTTTGTTATGACAGTGTCGTTAAACAGCAACCAAGGGTAGGAATTCTTGAAACGGTGAGATTTCAATTTTGAATGGAAAGCCATGTGGTCGTTGAGGAACCTGATAATGGAGGATGAGTGGCAAAGGTCTCCTCTCTGTTCCTTTTGCTCGCACCTCTGCCAGGCAGAGCCGTGCATTCTCTGTGGTTGGCCCATCGTCTTGGAATAGCCTCCCCTTGGCACTCTGAGCACTTCCTTCCTAGAACCCCTTCTCAGGCTTTCCTCTCTCAACTTAAGATGGTCTTATTTGGCCACGCTGGGGTTGGGAGCACCTCTGAGTAGAGCTGTACCGATATCGCTTTTTGCCGATTATGCCGATACCGCGTATTGCCGATTTTTAAATTGCCGATACCGATACCGCGTATAGCCGATTATTAAGCTGCCAATACCCAATTTATGAGACCAAATATTTCATTATTTTCTTAGTCAAAATGTTCGGTTCCGAAACATAAACCACTAATCTATCGTCACAACTATAAGGGTGGACGTTTAAATTAAGTTGGGAAGTTGTTAACGATATGTTTTAATGCGTAAATAATAAGGGACGTAAAACGATAGATAAAAGTCGATGAAAAACTTGGAATATGCAATAATTAAAGTAAAATTATTTAATTATAACACAATTTTGACATCGGCACCGATTAACCGATTATTTCTGCCGATACCCGATTATACCGATTGTTCTAATAATCGGCCCGATTACGCGTATGGCCGTTTAATCGGTACAGCTCTACCTCTGAGTAGCACCCTTGAAGAGGAGCTATGTAAATTCTTGTAATGAATGAATGATGATGAAAGAACTGAGAATCTGCAGAATTCGAGAGAATATCTTTCCAAAGTCGTGGTGCAGTGTTGGATATGGCTCAGTTGGAGATGAGTAGTGACTGAGATAGTGACATTAAAGACTGAGATATGATGATGATTGGGTGGAATGGGTTGGCTGGATGGTGAAGTTGGTGAAATTATAGCAATTCAGAAATTTTATGATATAATTCAGTACACAAAACTGACACAGAATAATTACAGAAGAGTTGAACTGAAACTTCATTACATGCAATTAGATGTTAAACTATTTTACAGAGTTCTATAAGTTCTATATAAATTCTATACAAGTTCAATATAAAAGGGGACTCGATAGTATAGTGGTTAGCATGCTGGACTGTCAATTGAGATGTTGAGGTTCAAATCAGGGCAGAAATTTGGTTCAAGATTTCTCACCAACTGTGCCCTTGCAAACTTAACTGTAGCTATAATGAGTACACTGACTGTACACTGTCGGGGGAAGATCAGAGGGTGAGGATTAGCCACCTGCTGTCATATGCCGATGCTAAGAAAATGAAGTTGCTAACACTTCATACCAATGGCTGCCTCAGGGTTAGCTCAAGGGACTGCTCTTCTCTCCTTCTTCACCAATTACAAATATCACTGATGCAAACATAGTTACAATGACTTAAACATCCTGAACTTTGGTTTTGAGCAACGCTTCTTCAAGCCATAGCAAAATTTAATGTACTAATGCACAAAGGTTTACAACAATACAAACTAAGTTTACAAAGTTTTGACGATATAAGGTGTAGTTTGTATGTGTTTTTATCTCGTAACTTGTGAAACACCTTTTAAGAAACTCAAAACAGATCCAGAGTGCTGCTGCACCTTAAGATGGCTTCAGAATGTTTCTGAGCTGTCTGTGATGAAATACCGGTAGTACACATGTTTAATAGCAGACAATTCCTTAGGCATGGTCGAATGCATGAGAAAGCATGATGTGCTCCCATCTTTGTACAGAACGCAAACAATCTTTGACTAGCTTCAGGACTGCTCTTATTCTATAATCTATAAGTTCAGGGATCATAATAACATTTCACAGTTGTAGAATTGTTACAATAATTAAGTCTTTAGTGTTGACAATTTACGCTTACTTTTGCTTTTTCCTCCTTTACAGATATTATTAACATCATTCAATATACAGAATACGTTTACTACAACATCAGCCAATTCTTCTGTTGGCCAAGTCAGACCTCCTCTGTCCAGTGTTTCCAAATAAGAAAATGCTGTACCTGTAGTGTCACATGCCATCCTATCTGCTGATACCAAGGCAGCCACACGCATTCCATATGCAACAGACTTCTTCATTTTCTTACCAATATACCCAGCAAGAAAAACAACATGCATTTCTGAATGGAAGACACTTATTAAACTGCAGTCAAAAATCACTCCTTCAAAAGCACTTATATCACATTCCATTACATCATCTGACTTTTAAGTTCTTAACAGGCATTAATAATGACTCAGAAGACTAGTCAATTTTGAAAAGGATCAAGTTTCCATTATCACTGATCACCCACTCCAAGTTTCTGCCATCAACCCTGTATGCCCCACAGCAAATCTGCCGTAAAAACCAAGAAGACAGTAACTCAAAAAAGACGAATCTGAGTAAAAAGGAAAAGAAGAAATCTGTTTAATTCAACCAGAAATTAAATTACAATGTTTCTGAATTTTTGCATACAGTTATATTTAAATGAGTTAAATTTTTATCTAAAGTTACTTTTTGTTATATTTGCGTAAAAATGATATAAAAATGAGATACTGTGTTTTTGCTTAGTATATAATTATTTGAAATCAGTTTGCTGCTAAGCATGAAAGCAGTAACTAGAAATACTATGCTAATTATGGGACTCAGAGTGTATTAGGCCTATTAATAAGACTTTACAGCGGTATAATTTTCTGATTTTTGTTATATACTCAACGTTATAATTTTTTTATTTTTTTACATAATCTTCGATAGCAGGGAGCATGTCTGCATTGATTTTACCAACAAGAAATCAATATGGACGTTTGCTTATGTTGACAATTTTTCGGAAATTTATCCGGTAATGTAATAGTATAAAAAAGATTTAGGCCTACAACTCCGTGACTGTATTTATTGCACTTTGCATATATATATATATATATATATATAATTTTTTCCTTCAAAAATAATATTGAAACTGACAGCCTGGCCACTATAAACTAACTATTTTTGTATCTTAAGTCGTCCGGTGAGCACGGAGACTTAATTATTAATATTTTACAACTCCGTTACTATAACTCCGTTACATTATTTTTCTATTAAAATGAATTTATTTAATGGTACATGTAGATAATTTGTCGTCAAAATAATTTAGGTTGCTGTGTAATAATTTAATGCACACTTAATACTAATTAATCACTAATTATAAACAGTGGCGGTATATTGTATTGCGTATTTATTAAGTAACGGAGTTGTAAATATTTAGGAATCAAAGTTGTATGTGTTTCACATAGTAAAAACTAAAATAAAAAATTAGGCAAAATCTGTCAAATTTAAGCTATGCTCAATATTAAGTAGCCTATGCTTCAGGGTTATATACATATATATATACTTACACGTACATATGCATGAATATATACACATACACATACATAATAGGCCTACACATACACATATACATATAAATGTACATACACGCATATATACACATAGGTACATATATATACACATATTCATACATGCACATATATAAATACATAAGTACATAATATATATACGTATATTCATATATATATATATATATACATGTACATATACACATACATCTATGTACATATATATTATATACATATATATACACACATATATGTATATATTTATGTATATATGTATATATTTATATATATATATGTATATATATGTACATATTTAGATATGTATATATATATATATGTATATATGTATATATACACATATATATGTATGTATATATAATGTATATATATGTATATATACATATATATATATATATATATATACATATATATATACATATATATGTATATATGTACATATATATACATATATATATAAAATATATACATATATATAATTATACATACGTACTAATTACGTAGTACGGCGGTTGCCATGGGCAGCAGTAACGAAAAGGTATATAATCATTATCATACTGTCCAGTGAGTTACTGTTTGCTCATTGCTAAAAAAGACAACTACACAGTCATGCGTAATAATTCCATATAGGCCTACTAAGCAACAACACAGTAACTTGAGTTACTGTTTTTTTGCTTAGAATGATGATCCTCAGATGAGATACTGTGAATTTCTTTCCTATTTTTTGCCATGTTACTGGGCAGATACTGTTTCCTTGATTTTATATATGATAGAACATGTTGTCTAGATGTCGAAACCAGTGCTAACTCAAAACCGCAAAAAATTGAGTTACTGTCTTCTTCCTTAGCAGCACGGCAGAAATGACAACAGACATAGCATCGTGGGGCACGGTGGCCCGGTGGCACGATGGCCGATTGGTTAGAGCGCTTGGCCTGTAACATGGAGATTGGAGAGTATGGGTTCGATCCTCATCCGAGGGCAGGTTAACTGTGTAGGGACCTTGAGCAAGTCCTTAACTCAAAATTGCTCTGCAATATAATGTATCTGCGACTTCATCATGTGTGCACTTCTGAACTTTGTAAGGAGGGCAATATCAAATTACAGTTGTATTGTATTGTATAGCATCAGTTACACGAATACTGACTCTAATGCAAGGCATATAAGATATATCAAGAATATAGCACAACAAGCAACTATCTGTCACCTTAAAGATCCATAGTGAAGATTGCGGAACGTGTCTCGTAAAGTTCAAGCAAATCTCCTGAAACAATGTAATCTTGTCCAGATTCAGCCACTGTTGTGGCCTACTCCGTGATCATCCCTGGTCTGCATCTCAGAATGTCTATCTTTTGGCCTCTTTCTTTTCACAAGAGGTTCTGATGACAAATATGATGGACAGTTGTGAAAAATTGATGGGTACGCATTTCTTGCCAGTTTCGGATGCTTTCGTGGCACACTCAGTACACATCCATCAGAACGCATGGCAGTGTCCATTCTAACGACAAATGCTTCAGCAAAATGCTTAATGCATATTTATGTATTGACGTTCACTGGAAAATTGTCTCTTGCTCAAGGAATCCGTCGCAAGCAGCTTTGTAGCTTTTCCTCATTTCCTTTACACTCATTAAGTAGGCTTATGCTAAAGATTTACGTATAATCTGATTTCTCGTTCTTGCGCGTGTAGTTAGAACTACGTCCGGCAAGCTGATAGAATCGGGGGCTGAAGGATATAGTGCGTAAGTTTACTGGCGTCGTGAGTGTCGGTTAGGGTGAGGTTAGGCGTCTGTTAGGGTCAGGGTTAGGGTTTAGCGTCGTCAATAGAAAAACCCCTACCGTCCGACGTCCGCGCAGCACGCCCAGAGATACTGTATAATCCTTCAGCCCCCGATACTATAAGTTTGCCCGTACAACAATGACGAGCTTACGGATTTTAGTGCAACACAAAGACGTGATCGACGATGACGACGATAGAATCCAACGTTCAAAACGTCAATTATTAATATTTTATACGTTCTAACAAAGAATAAGAAAGCGTAACTTGATTATAAATCTCACTATTTAACTATATTATTCGATAATTTGCAACGATATTCGAAGTTTCAAGCAGGAAAGTAAAAAATAAACGAAGATCGTTTTACGTGTTGACATTTGCAGCGGAACGTCAGACCGTTGACACACGCCTAAATTTAGTCAGGATTACGGCCTGTAGTATCTAGAAGGTAATGCTTCTTGCCTTCGGCAATCGCAGCTTCGCGCCTTCGGCGCTCGCCATTCCCCCCACTCAGACATTCTAGTAGGTCCCCAACTTCTGGACCGTGGTTGCGCCCCTGCATAGAACGAGTATGCGCAGATTACGAATATTATGATTTACAGAAATTGACGAATACATGCGAATATTAAAACTGGTCAACGAATATTAAATTTTATTTTTTTATTCTTAATTCCTCCAAATCTGGGACTAATTGCACACAATTCAGTGCCATTTTCACGCCTATTTATGCACAAAGTTTCTCGAAGTTTAAACAATAAAGGTAAATGCGAAGTCTGAGTGCCTGCCTGAGCTGCCTGTTATTATTATGTAATAAACATTATGGCCGCCCCAGATTGCGCTCGGATAGCGGCCACATGCATTTTCGCCGATCCAAGGTGAGTACAGCAAAAAGTTTCGGACTAATCAGGATAATTTATCGTTTTTGCTTTCCAAATAATTTTATTTACATTTCAATACCAATGTCCCGGAAAATTGTCATAAATTCAACTTCTACATATGCAAGAAATACTTTTCATCAATCCAGCTTCTATTTAAGCAAGAATTATTTCTTCTTCAATCCATCTTCTATTTATGGGAGAATTATTTTCATCAATCCAACTTCTACTGAAGCAAGAGTTATTGTCACCAATCCAGCTTCTATTTAAAGTTATTCTATAGCCTATAGGCCCTATACAATAATTTAGAGCATTAAAACGATAAGTTATCCTGATTAGTCCGAAAATGTTTGCTGTACTCACCTTGGATCGGCGAAATGCCGGCCACATCCCATGATGTAATTCGTTAAGCAAGTAAGTAACGGGAATAAGAATTTTTGTTATTAAAACTATAGCGCAGCAAAACAACTACACATATTCTTAAATAAGTAGTCTTAAATTAGTTCGTAAACAAAACGGAAACAGTGACGTCATTAACGAATATTTACGAATATTGAAAATGCCCTGATATTCACGAACATTTACGAATATTAAAGCCACAAATCACGAATTCTCGTTCTATGGCCAATACCGATGCAGTTAGTAGCCTAATACTAATAGGCTAGTTAGTACTACTAATATATTAGTTATACTAATGCTAACAGTTAGTAAAACTAATACAGTTAGTAGGGCTAATACTAATACTACATTACCTTTACTTTTTTTAAGGCATTACCGTTGATACACATCTCTCCTTATCTAATCGTATCTACAAACTCTCGCACACCTGCTTCATGCATATCAGTCGCATTCGACCAATGCTTGACTTTAAAAATGCATCCACTATCGATCGTCACCTTCATAGTCCACTCCAAGCTTGATTAGGCCTACTGTAATCCCTTTTCCCTCAACCTCGAATCCGTGCACCCAAGTAAGCGTCTACAACTCGTTCAAAATTCTCTCGCAGGACAGCAGGACACCCAAGCATCACCATATATCACTCCCGTTCTTAATCACGCCACTGGCTGAGAATGCCTTAGCGCATCCACTTCAAAGACCTATCGCTAGCCAACAACTCCATAACAAGTTTCTAAAGGAAGTAAGTGAAGAATTGGGAGGAATATTATCGCATATTATGGAAAAGTCAATGAAAACAGGAGAGATCCCACAGGATTGGAAGGATGCGCTAATAGTACCGATCTTCAAGAAGGGAAGCAGAAATGAAGCAAAAAACTACAGGCCAGTCAGCCTTACAAGCATAGGCCTAGTGTGTAAAGTGATGGAGAGAATCATCAAAGATGGAATGATTGAACACTATGAGAAATACAGTGTGATCCTCAATAGCCAACACGGATTCACGAAAGGACGGGTCGTGCCTAACAAACCTGCTAGATTTTTTCGAAGAGATGTACAAGAAACTGGATGAAGGAAAAGCGGTCGACGTAGTATACCTGGACTTCGCAAAGGCGTTCGACAAGGTCCCACATCAAAGCTTAGGAAAGAAATTGGAAGCGAGTGGAATCGGAGGAAATTTGTTGAATTGGTTAAAACAATGGCTGAGCGATAGAAGGCAGAAAGTTGGAATAAGAGGGAAATATTCAAAATGGTCGAGGGTGGAGAGTGGGGTGCCACAGGGATCTGTTTTGGGGCCGTTGCTTTTTGTTGTTTTTATAAACGACATTGATAGTGGAATAGTGTCGAAGATATCAAAATTCGCCGATGATACGAAAATGGGCAGAGGGGTGGATACGGAAGAAGAGGCCGATATACTGAGGAAAGACATTGAAGGACTGCACAGATGGGCAGAGGAATGGAAAATGTTCAACACAGAAAAATGCTCAGTTATGCACATGGGTAAAACCAACAAAAAATCTCCAATACGAAATGGGAGGAATAATATTGAGAGAAACAGAGGAGGAGAGGGACCTAGGAGTAATCGTAAACAACAGTAAATAACCATCAAGGCAATGTGCAGAGGCTGCAAAGAAAGCAAACAAAGTACTAGGAATGATTAAGAGGACAATAATAAACAGGGAAAAAGAAACAATGCTCGAATTATACAAAGCATTGTTCAGGCCTAATTTGGAGTATTGTGTGCAAGTGTGGTGCCCATACCTGAGGCAGGATGTAGAAAAACTGGAGAAAATACAAAGGAGAGCAACGAAAATGATAAAGGGATTCGGCAATCTGACATTATGAAGAAAGACTGAGGAGCTGCAAGCTGACAACATTGGAGAAAGGAGAGATAGAGATTTGATATAGAGACATTCAAGATAGTGACAGGAAGAGACAAGATACCAGCACAAAAGCTCTTTGAATTCTCAGTTAACAAAAGAACTCGAGGGCACAGCTACAAGATTGTTAAAAAATCATCTGGGACAATAATGCAAAGATTCTTCATACAAAGTAAAGTAAGTAAGTGTGTTCTTTATTAAACGCTGGCAAACGCACGGCGCTGTACATACAAAGTTATCAAATAGTAGCGAAAAAGTTAGTAAATAGTAAACTAAAAAAAACACTATATGGCTTAGCTGTACAACATCCTAGCCAGGAAACCACGCCTGGTGAAGGAATCAAATCTAGAAAGAACACGGTTATGTGAGCTGGGCGCAGATCGTGACCAGTATATAGGACAGAGGGTAGTAGGTAATGAAGGATATGTCCGGGATTATTTAAGATATTTCTAAAAAGGTCTTGGTCGGCTTTTTACAAAGTTCCTCAAAAGTGGGGAAAGATTTAGGTAGGAAGCCAAAGCGTACCAGCTTGCGGACCACAGCACTTAGAGAGTCACGTTCCTGTTTGCTGGCAAAGCCCCACAACACTTGGGAACAATAAAGCATTCGGTTGACAGTGGTGGACCGGACCACATCATATAGCCTGACTCCCAAGAGCCCATGCGAGATTAAAATACGCTGGGCGTGGAGAGAGTAGTGAACAATTATTTGAATAAGTTGGACGAGGAAATTGTTACTGCGGACTCGGTGATGGAGTTCAAGAAGAGACTCAATAAAATTGGATACTGAGTAAAGATGCAGTGGATGAGGCTCAAGAGAGTGGCTCTGACACAGATGAAAGTCTTCTGAGCCACTATAAACCTTGTTATGTTATGTTAATAGCCTACTCCCATTCAAAGTACCTTTGCGAACTCTTCACCATCCAGCAAACCCGCTCTACCCGATGCTCCTCCTATCTCACACTCTCCCATGCCCAGTCAATATACTCGCCTCAAGTTCTCCAGCCAATCCATATGGACCATATCCACACATTATCTGCACAGATGAATATCGTCGTCGTCCTGGTGTATCGGCGCTTCCAAAGCAGCTATGAGCTTATAATATATATAGTCAGTGCGACCGTGTAGGCCTACATTTTGCGAGGGCTGAGAAGCTGCCTGGATATTGCGTCATGTGGTTGGGAGCGCTGTCCATTGCCCAAACCATGCAGACACCATGTGCAGTCGGAGTCCATGGTCATTATCGTTGTCCGTCTATACAGGAATATCCACGAAGGGGCGAAGCAGTACAGGGGCCATCGTCCAATCTTCAGACGAATTTCTAAAACTACATGCAATTGCTTTAATAGCTATTGTATCTACAATACCATATGACACTGCATCATTTGATACAACAATAACTGTGTTAGCACCTACCACCATTTAATTAGCACATAATATCGGAGTACAGACGTAGCATAAATGAAAAGCCTTTCCAAATACTGTAAACCGTCATTCTGACATGCCACATAATTATGTCATTTTCTCCAAAGTAGATATCACTTCAAACAGTACAAAATTAAATCAATGCTGCAATAAGCGCGTCACCATTAGAAATTATAAACCAAAATTTCAAACAATAAAATAATTAAAATTAATCTAAGGTACTGAAATTAATCAATATGCTACGAAAATTAACTTAGGGGTGAGTTATGATTCTTAGAATTATTGTTTTCTTCACAATTCTCCCAATTTAATTGATGTTTAGAAATGAAAATAGAAAGTAATTTGCAGCTTTTTATGCTTTTGTAGTCCTCACAACAACATCATGGGTTGATAAATAATTCATCTGGTGGAGTATTGCCATTGTTGGAGCTGCACTCTCTAAATTCCTGCTTCATTTAAAACAATTCACTGAATAACCCACATCCATGAGGTCATGTCATAAACGGTCCTCGTCCTCAACTGATTACACTTTGTTGAAAGAGATGCTTTCACCAGTCACAGCCTTCTTGAAAAGGTCGTAAAAATCGCTGTGATAATAAAGCCATGTAGGTATAAATCTCCTGAGGTAATGCTTGTGCCATTTAATGAGGCACATCTGATATTAAGGTTGCTAATTGCCTCAATGAATCAGATAGCTACACTGCAGCATGCCATCTGAGGTGCATGGTAAGTACGTTTTTCCTTATGAAAGCTTTACTGCATAAATGGCAAATGTAAGGCTTTTGTCCTGTGTGAGCTTTCATGTGAGTGGTAAGATTGTCAGACTGTCTGAATAATTTCATGCATAAGTGGCATTTATATATATTTTCTCCAGTATGGGTTTTCATGTGATGATTCAGACCACTCCCTACGGTAAATGTTTTCTGACATAACTGACACATGTGTGGTTTTTCTCCAGTATGGATTCTCATGTGTTGATTAAGAATACTACTTTGGGCAAATAATTTCTGACATAACTGGCATTTGTATGGTTTTTCTCCAGTATGGGTTCTCAGGTGACGATTAAGATTAGTACTTTGGGCAAATGATTTCTGACATAACTGGCATTTGTATGGCTTTTCTCCAGTATGGGTTCTCAGGTGACGATTCAGCTTACCACTTTCGGCAAATACTTTCTGACATAGCTGGCATTTGTATGGCTTTTCTCCAGTATGGGTTCTCAGGTGACGATTAAGATTAGTACTTTGGGCAAATGCTTTCTGACATAACTGGCATTTGTATGGTTTTTCTCCAGTGTGGGTTCTCTGGTGACGATTCAGAATACTACTTTCGGCAAATGATTCCTGACATAACTGGCATTTGTATGGCTTTTCTCCAATATGGGTTCTCAGGTGACGATTAAGATTAGTACTTTCGGCAAATGCTTTCTGACATAACTGGCATTTGTATAGTTTTTCCCCAGTATGGGTTCTCATGTGATTCTTAACAGCAAATGCTTTCTGACATAACTGGCATTTGTATGGTTTTTCTCCAGTATGGGTTCTCATGTGACATTTCAGATTACCACTTTCGGCAAACACTTTCTGACATAGCTGGCATCTGTATGGTTTTTCTCCAGTATGGGTTCTTATGTGACATTTCAGCTTACTACTTTTGGCAAACACTTTCTGACATAGCTGGCATTTGTATGGTTTTTCTCCAGTATGGGTTTTCATGTGACATTTCAGATTACCACTTTCGGCAAACACTTTCTGACATAGCTGGCATCTGTATGGTTTTTCTCCAGTATGGGTTCTTATGTGACATTTCAGCTTACTACTTTTGGCAAACACTTTCTGACATAACTGGCATTTGTATGGTTTTTCTCCAGTATGGGTTTTCATGTGACATTTTAGATTACCACTTTCGGCAAACACTTTCTGACATAGCTGGCATTTGTATGATTTTTCTGCAGTATGGGTTCTCATGTGACGATTCAGAGTAGTACCTATGGTAAATGATTTCCGACATAACTGGCATTTGTATGGTTTTTCTTCATTATGGGTTCTCATGTGACGATTCAGAGTAGTACCTATGGTAAATGATTTCCGACATAGCTGGCATTTGTATGGTTTTTCTTCAGTATGGGTTCTCATGTGACGATTCAGAGTACCTATGGTAAATGATTTCCGACATAGCTGGCATTTGTATGGTTTTCTTCAGTATGGGGTTTCATGTTATTTTTGAGAGTACTACACTTGACAAATGATTTCGGACACAGATGGTTAATGTAGGGTTTCTCCTCCATTATGGCTTTTCATGTGGTCTTTGTGAGGACGGCACCCTGGAAATGATTTCTAACTTAAAATATGCGTGTAGGGGTTTTCTCCTGTATGAGTTTTCATGTGCGACTTCATAATACTAAATTCTTTGTAAATGACTTCAGGTATAACTGTTTCTTTCTTTGTATGGGTTTAAATGTGTCTTGTCACATTAAAACTATGCGCAAACGGTTCTCGCATTACATTTGCATAGCTTTCTCAAGTATGAAGTCCAGTGTCTGCCTTTGCTCTTCAATCCTCTGTAAAAGACTTCAAGGCTTCCTGAGTAAGCGTTTTCACTGTCTCTTCGGAGTACTATATTGTGTAGCCTACATGATATCCGACATAACTGGCGTTGTCACAATCTTGTGTGACTTCTCTCCAGTATTGGATCTCATGATTGTTTAATAAAATTGGTTATAAAACAACATAGGCTACACAGAGTTAGGCTATATTGGTCTATTTGCTACGGGGTCGTATTTCACATCATGATCAGCTCTTGCGCGTAAGGAATAATTATTTCTTTCCGGTAATGGCACTTAATCCGTCACGGGACTCTAAAAGAACAAATATGCCATGTTACATTTGAAATGAATTCTTCCAAATACACAAATAATGAATCATATTAACTTGTAGGCTACTTCACTTACAAGTTTCTACTAAAATATATTTTTTCTGTAATCCAGAGGCTGCCAGTTTGGCAAGCATTTAGTATCGGGGTGAGTGTATTTTATCCCGTCATTTTAGGCGTCGGTTAGGGTAAGGTTAGGCGTCGTGAGGGTCGGTTAGGGTCAGGGTTAGGCTAGGGTTAGTGTCGTCTTTAGAAACATCGTACCTTCCGCGCAGCATACCAAAAGATAGTACGACGCCCGAAACTTATGCACCCCGATACTAAATGCTTGCCGCCAGTTTTATTCGAAACCTAGAAGGAATTACGGGCCCAGCTCTGTTCGAGCAGAGCGTAAGTTTCGAAAATATCTGCTCAGTAAGAGTACATTCTAATGAAAGTTAAAATGTTGATAGATCTGTAGAAATTGATTCATTATCGTCATTTATCGAACAATTACTTAATTTGTCAACGGTAGATTTGAAATCTTACCTTAGAGACTGTCGCCAAAATTAATGACGTCATCGTTAATTGCGCTGTGTACACAAACACGGAGATTGTATAGTTTGAAAGAGGTGTCAATATCAGTCTCACAACAGCATTGCACTAGAGTGACTAGACAAGTAAAGTAAGTAAGTAAGTAAGTGTGTTCTTTATTAAACGCTGGCAAACGCACGGCGCTGTACATACAAAGTTATACAAAGTTATCAAATAGTAGCGGAAAAGTTAGTAAATAGTAAACTAAAAAACACTATAAAACACTATGGCCTAGCTGTACAACATCCTAGCCAGGAAACCGCGCCTGGTGAAGGAATCAAATCTAGAAAGACAGTGGTTAAATTCAGTCGGATCCCGCAGGATCTAGCCTAAGATCCGGCCTTTCGGATTTGAGATCCGCCACCCTAACTATGAGATCCGCCACCTTAGAGAGTATACCCGTCAGCTATTTGTGTTTCTGTTACAACAATCAACCAAATGCTTAGTGTTAGCTGAGACGATAATAACAACATAGGCCTATCCCTTTCAGTAATAAAAAGACCTTTCAGGTCTAAAACCTCAATTATATTTTCAAATATGCTGATGATTGCTATCTTTTTATCTTGGCTTCAAATATCTCCACCACGGATGCAGAATTAGATCACATTAGTTCCTGGGCTCGCCAGTGTTGCATCAATTACATTCTAAATGTAATTCAATTATAATTGCAATTACATGCTTGTAAATGTAATTCAATTACAATTACAATTACTTGATTGTGAAAGTAATTGAATTACAATTACATTTTGATTGTAATTCAATTACCAATTACTTTTAAATTATTCCTTTAAAATTGGCAAATGATTTAGAATTTTTTCAATAATTTTTAATGCACACTATTTTTAAATTAAAACATCCAATGGACCAATGGCTTGTAAATTGTAATAATATATACATTCAATTGTATTATAAGTTTGTCAGGTATCCAAAATACGATTTACAATATGATCAATTAAAACAAGTTAGAGTTTATTTGATTTTCAGTTAAGTTTTCAAAATGATAGTCTGTTAGAGAACTCAGTTGATTGTGCCTGGGTGAGTGAGTCAATTCGTCCAGCAGTGCTAAAGAGACGCTCAACTGGAGCTGAAGATGGAAGCTCTGCTTTCTGTAGGCAGCTGCAGTAAGCTACATGTATCTAAGAATGAGTGCACCACTGCATGGATAGTCTGATAATGAAGGCCAGCCCTTGCCCTTGTGGTCTATCAAAGAGTGCTGTAAGATTGTATGAGGGGTGTAAGGAAAGAATAATGTCGACAATTATGTTGCCATGCAAACATAATGCAGAGCAGTTTATTCAATTAAACGGGTGGCCCGGGTCAACACTGCAGGCTGGCATCTTTGCTGACTTTATGAAAGTAATTTGTAATTTACACTTCATTCAATTACAAATTACATGCAATATTGTAATTGAAATACAATTACAATTACTGGACTTAAAATGTAATTCAATTACAATTACAATTACAGAACATGTAATTCAATTACGTAATTCAATTACATGTATTTCAATTACTGAACAACACTGGGGCTCGCAAATGTAATCTCCACCTAAACCATTCTAAATCTAACGAAATTATTTTGACCAGACCAAATGTGAATCTTGAACGAGGTCCTCCAATTATACGTGGCATAAAAAGGGTCACATCCCTTAATATATTGGGTATCGAGATTTCCGCAAAGTTCGGTTTTCCTCCCATATCCAAAAGATTTGTGTACGGGCCAAGCAATCTCTCCACGCCCAGCGTATTTTAATCTCGCATGGGCTCTTGGGAGTCAGGCTTTATGATGTAGTCCTGTCCACCACTGTCAACCGAATGCTTTATTGTTCCCAAGTGTGGTGGGGCTTTGCCAGCAAACAGGAACGTGACTCTCTAAGTGCTGTGGTCCGCAAGCTGCATGGTACGCTTTGGCTTCCTACCCAAATCTTTCCCTACTTTTGAGGAACTCTGTAAAAAGCCGACCAAGACCTTTTTATAAATATCTTAAATAATCCTGGACATATCCTTCATTACCTACTACCCCTGTCCTATATACTGGTCACGATCTGCGCCCACGCTCACATAACCGTGTTCTTTCTAGATTTGATTCCCTCACCAGGCGCGGTTTCCTGGCTAGGATGTTGTACAGCTAGGCCATAGTGTTTTTTAGTTTACTATTTACAAACTGTTCCGCTACTATTTGATAACTTTGTATAACTTTGTATGTACAGCGCCGTGCGGTTGCCAGCGTTTAATAAAGAACACACTTACTTACTTACTTACTTACTTACTTACTTACTTACTTACTTAATAATAGTCCCAGGTGTTAGAGACATTTTATACTTATCCAAATGGCAAATATCGAATATAAATAGGATTAGCCAATCGTCATAGAATCGCCTGATCGGCTTAAATTTTAGATTTTTACAGATTTGGAGATCCGCTACCTCTGGATGAGCAATGTAACCACTGCTTAGCGGTGAACTTCATGGTGCTTGTGCATTGCAATCGGGTATATAGGCATTGCCTTCTAGATACTGTCAGTATCTAGAAGGCAATGGTGTAGGCCTACTTAGAGTATATCCACATCAATAATTATTATTGTATCATTACGACGACACTAGGCCACACGATCTATAGCACACTCAAGTGAAATTAGTCCTTGCTGTAAAAAGCTAACATGATAGGCCTACAGGAAATATACGCGCCGGATAACATAACATAACATAACAAGGGTTTTAAGTGGTTCAGAAGACGTTTAGTCTGTGTTAGAACCACTGCAATTAACCTGGAACATGATTAATAGCCCAATTTCCCTAGCTTCTTCTTAAAAGCTGTGATAGTGTCCACTGAGACAGTACTATCATCCAAACTATTCCACAAATCTACAACCCTTGCACTGAAGAATTTCTGCCCTAATGTCCCTTTTGGTTTCTTAAATAATTTATACCTATGTCCCCGAGTTGCCTTATTTGGTGCTAATTCAAAAACTTCTCCTTCTGCACTGCCTCCTTTCCAGTAATAATCTTGTAGGCTTCAATTAGGTCTCCTCTGCTCCAGAGGCGGATTAAGGCATGTTCAACATGTTCGGCCGAACAGGGGCCCCCACACTTAAGGGGCCCCCACAAATGACAAATAATTTTTTCCAATATTTTTGAATTATTATTGTTATTTGTTAAATCTAACAATAAAAATGAGCAAAAACTCAGAATAAATTATTAGAGACTGCTCATTTTATTACACACAAAAAAACGACTTTTGCATTTGTCTGGGCCCCTATAAAAGTTTCTATCATCAGGCAGGCTCATCTCAAAATCAGCAGAAAACGAAATGATTCAGTTTGCTGACCTAGCAAAGTCATTCGCTCATGACCAGACGAATGAAACATCCTTTACTGGTTAATCACAAAAAGGACTCAATGACACCTTCCCATATGTTGAGACAGCACTGTGAATATAGGCCTATCTTGTTCTGATGGAGACAAACTGCAGCAGAGAACGTTCGTTTAAAAAACTCAAATTGATTAAAAACAGACCGAGAGCGTCAATGTCGAAGACAGGCTCGTTAGTTTGACATTGTTGACCATCGAAAGTGACATACAGTACAATACCATACAGTCCATACTTAAAAATTCAGAAGTGCACATTGAAGTCTGGCAACCATTAAGAGCGGTAGGTCGACTGGAAGAGGCAAGTTTTCAGTTTAGAGCGAACATGAGGAGGTAGAGAGTACCAGATGGAGGGACCGACAACTGTGACAAGACAAGACGTGTACCAGAAACAACATAGGCCTACTTTCCAGCAGATGCTGATCGAAGAGAGGAGCGGCCTTTAATAGAGTTGCAAGGTGTGACCATGGAAGATAAGTAGGAAGGCAGATGATCTGCGCGTGCTCTGTACATGAGGGGTGCCAGCTTGAAGCGGGCACGCTCACAGACAGGAAGCCAGTGTAGAGAACGAAGAGCAGGCGTGATATGGACTCGGTAAGCGAGTCCAAGACACAGTCTTGCAACTTGATGCGTTATTTTGGCTAGAAGAAGCAGTGTGCATTCAGGGAGACCATAGAGACAGAGTACCGAGTTGCAGTAGTCAAGTCGCGTCAGAATAAGGCAGTGTATTAGTGTTTACAGTTATGCTGTTTCAAGACTAGAGCGAAGCTTGCGGATCTTTTTGAACGTGAGCTACATTCTTACAACATAGCCAAAAGGCTCGCAAAGTATGGGCCTATGTGTGTACATTCCATGACAATTTTAGCGATATTGATTGTCATTGTCAATTCATAATTTTGTGTTGCTCTTAGTTTTGCTACAAAATGTAAACTGCAAACACTGTGTCCAATCAGTCAAAACTATATTGTTAGCCTAAGCCTATTAGGCCTGTTTTTATTTTCTGTATTGTGGTAAGCCTGCCGTTGTAATATTCTTTTACCACGACTCCCCCCCCCCCACGAGTCTCTCTAATATTGTTAAGGGGCCGTCCATAAATGACGTCACGCACCTAGGGGGTCGGGGGTCGGAAATTTGTGACGATGTGTGACATGGGGGTGGGGTCTGAGAAGTGTGACGTCACACCAGGTCTATGTTATTAAATTTAACAATTAACAACAATTTCATTTTATTAATGACAGCACTAATCTTGAGGATTAAATTTTCATTAGTTTTTAAATTATTTTAATGTATACGGGCACCATTATTACTAATTTTCTAATTATTTCAATATTTGGTCACCGCTAGATTTTAAAATATTCATGCTTTCCCTATATTAGGGGGAGGGGGTCAGAGCTTTGTGACGTCATTTTCAGAGGGTGTTACTTTTGTGACGAAGTGTGACGAGGGGAGGGGGTTAAAAATCGGCCAAAATTGCGTGACGTCATTTATGGACGGCCCCTAAACCGTAAAAGATGTATACTTTAAGTTAAAGTCTTTAACATCAGATTGGATAATTATAAACCCTACTGATATTGTACAAAAAGAAAGAAGGCACGAATTATAATAATAGAAGAATATTGATATAACATGTTTTATGTGTCCTTTTGTTGTGATTCTATGGGGCTGGGCCCCACAGTCTTACTGAACAGGGCCACCACATTTGCTAATCCGGCCCTGCCTCTGCTCCTCCTTCTCTCCAATTTGTTAGTCCACACCATCTTCAACCTTTCTTCATATCCCAAATCCTTGTAGCCCCAAATCATTTTTGTAGCTCTTCTCTGCACCTTCTCCAGCTTTTCCATGTCCTGTTTCAGGTAGGGACTCCATACCTGGATGCAGTATTCCAACTGAGGCCTAACCAGTGATTTGTACAACCTCAATATTGTATCCTTGTCTCGGGTGACTATTGTCCTTCTTATCATGCCTAAAGTCGAGTTAGCCTTTTTGATGCTTCAGCACATTGCCTTGAGGGCTTTGCACTCTTGTGCATAATCACTCCCAAGTCCCTTTCTTCCTCACTCACTTTCAACACCATACCCCCCATTTCATATGAAAACTCGCTGTTTCTCTTCCCCATATGCATCACTGAGCACTTTTCCACATTAAAGAGCATCTGCCAGGCCTGTGACCATCTGAACATTCTTATTAGATCTTCCCGTAGTATCTCCGCTTCTTTTTCATTTCCCACTGCTCTACATAGTAATAATGTGTTCTATTTAAATAATAAAAATTTAAGAATAACGCATTAAACATGATTGTTTCTTTGTGGCAAATGCTTATAATTAAGCGAATTTGGCATTAAACACGCACACAAGCACACATTCACACTTTAGACTTGCGACACAGTTTGTTGTGGCAAATAAAATGAATATAATTCTTGTGGGTGACCGTGACAGAGGTTAATTTATCTAAATTTAAGGTGATAATAATAGGGGATTTTTCAGAAATTTATCGGGCTGCAGTAGTAAGGAATGTCCCACCTTTTCAAGAATCTTACTCTGATCCATCCATGTATACTCCACCACTTTCCAATTTCTCTCCTGCTAAACACAACCCTTAGTAACAGGTCTCCCCTCTCTGTCAACCGGACTCGGACATCCACTGGACATCGATCTCTGGACGCAGCTCTCGTCAATAAGCTGTTGCCCTGCTTTTAGCTGTAGGAAAGCATTTTAGAAATGTTTAGTTTGTAGGAGTTTGTGACCATTGTGTTCCTTTATATCAACCGGACTTTGATCTTAACTAACTTCTGTCTCTATGCAACCCATTTGGCTTGACGCAGCGCTCGTGGATAGGCTGGTGACCTGGGGCCCTCTGCTTGGTTTTAATAAATTATCAGAAATTTGCCAATGTAGTATAGTATGTAGCATGTAGCATGGTCCTATAGTATAACTTTTGAGCAACATGATGACGCTTGCCACTTTGCGATAACAATTGTGACTATATAGAGCAAAACAGATATTACATGCACTTGGAAATATAAGGCCTATAACTTCATAATTTATAGGCCTAATACATTACGCAAATACAGCGGCGCCGCCAGGATTTTAATTGTGTACGCACAAGAGGCAGGAGAGCACACGTAGGCCAGGGCCCGAAGAAGAAAGTATGCAGGGGTAGGATGAGCGAGCGCCGATATGGGAGGGGTTTGTAGAGGGGATGTGCCTCCTCCCAACTTGAAACTTTTTTTAATTTCCACACTGTAATGGTAGCATTTTGAGCAGTCATCTGACAAAAATTGCTCTATAAATTTAGTGCTGGTAGGAACCAGCTGTCACTCGTAGGCGTCGTAGCTAATGTAGTTTGAGTCGTGTTTGAGTTTGACTGCGGACAATAATAGCAAACCAGACATTTATTGAAATTAATATAAAAACTAGAAAATACGTTCGATTTAATTTTCAAGAACGCCATAAGCCTTTAAGTAAGCATACTGCTGACCAGACACAATTAGCAGAATTAGTTTGCAGATGGTACGCAAACCAAGCAAGAAGGATTCAACTACCGAATCGTGAAGTCATGTGGTAATGATGTAGTTTTACTAAATGTAAATCTTCGAAAATTTCTCAGCGCCCTCAGAAGTCACGTCAGGGAGACCAGCCTATTTATCGGCGCTATATCAAATCAAGTCCGCAATTGCCAAAGTCCTCTGTTCGTCCCGGTGCCAGGTCAAAATCCGGGGAGGTCAAGCCGAGGAGACAGCATGGTGCTACGGTGGTAATCGGGGATGATGGTGGTCGTGTGGTGGCGCAAGATTAGAATAAGGATAGGATATCTTGAAGAGTTCGGTCTTCATTCGTGAGTGGAAAGCAGAAATGGAGAGTGCAAGCGGAGGAAAGGTTGAGTTAAGAGGCTAGATAGAAGGATGAGCAAACTGGCGCAGGTATTTTAGGAGTCCGTTCCAAAGAGCTGGTGCAGCATAGACTAAGGAACGGTTGCAGATTTCAGAGAGGATGAGACTGGAGGCCGAGATAGTGAAAGGTATGATGAGCAAGTAGACCCGGGCAGTTGGACGGTGAATAGCTGGCGAATGTAAGAGGGTTTAGACGTTTGAATGGCATTGTAGGTAAGAGATACTATTTTGTAATGGATGCGCTGAGGGACTTTAAGACAATGAAGTGATTTCAGAACAGGGGTTATGTGGTGGTGTTTGGGAGTTTTGATGACTGCGCAGGCGAAAGTATTATGAACTGTTTGCAGGCATTTCAGTTGAGAAGAGTCGATGTTGTAAAAAGAGTGGGCTACAGTCGTCGAGTTTGGAATGAACAGTTGAAATGGCTATCGTGCACGCGGTCTTGTAGTCAAGTCGTGGGTGCAATGGTCGACGGTCACGAATGTGTATATAGCAGATGCGAGATAGCTGGGTGATGTGGTCGAAAAAGGCAAGGTTCTTATCGAAGATGATTCCAAAATTGCGAACAGGAGAAGAGTATATAGGTACGGGAGTAGTGAGATCTGTTGGACAAAATAATGTCGGGAAGAGAGGCTAGTTTGTTTAATTGATCGCGGAGGCCAGTAATGAGGAATTCTGTTTTTAAGGGTTAGTGGTCATCCAGGCTGAAATCTGGGTGATGGTGTTGCGTAAGTGATTTAGCGCATCTGGAAGGGAGTGAGGGGAGAAAGATATGAAGAGTTGTGCGTCGTCGGCATTGAGGTAGCAGAGGACGATGGAATGAGTTTGCTGAGTGGGGAGGTGTAAAGAATAAACAGCAGAGGACAAGAATAGAACCTTCAGGCAAACCGCAGGTGAGGGTGTGCGGATTAAATGAGAGACCAGCGTGAAAGAGCGCGAGGAAATTAAGTATTTGATATAAACCACTGGATGGTGCTAGACTGTTAGTTTACCTAATATTAAAACTAGCACCTACGTTATTATAATTTTGTAACTTAATAATATTTCACTTTTTTCATATGCAATTTTTCATTTCTTAGCCTGTCAGCGCTGTACGCACTTGCGTAAGTGCGTAACGCTAGCGGCGCCCCTGCGCAAATATCATTGTGTTCGTGTTGTGAAAGAGGTGAAGTGGTCTTTCCTAGCGACACTCATAATTAATTGCCTGAACTTAAATGAGTGACTGAACTTTTCAAGCATTTTTTATCTGATCCACCCTCCCAAGTAGTCCCCACCCTCTGGAAGGTGAAGTTCGAAGGGTTACCAGCGCATCCTGCGGCGTCGTACAAAGGATGCTCTTGTTGGCGTTATTAATATTCTTGATTTATGTCCAGTTAAATATGTTGGGTGGAATCGTTTTCCTCTGAGGTTGACTGGCCAAGCGTCTCCTCCCTTCGCTGACCAATCCCGATGTTTGGGCAAATCCCTCAAATCAACACGGGACTACCGAACGATTTGGCGCATTAACACAATTAAGCAGATGACGACATCTGTCCACAGCTAGGGTGCAACTGCAGCGAATCCTTGGCGCATTTGACCGAGTCACTGCCAGCGGAGTGGTAGAGTAAAGGGTTCGCGAGAAATTCTGCCCCTCTTCTGACCAGAATGATGCTGGGTGCGATTTATCGTTGGCAATATTGTAGGGAGTATGGGTAAAATACATCTTTAATGAAAGACTGTCTATGCATTTGTTTGGAGTGCTTCTTTACGGCTGCAACTACTATACTCATCCTTCTGTTAGCAACGAGGTAAGTTTCTGTTTATATAAGATAGGTAATGATATCAGACGTTTACAATTAAGCCTGTTCTTTTAATCCAGTAAGGATAGAATCTCTTCGTTCATTTGGATTAAACTTGAATTATAATCGGGAAACTTAATTGCAAAAAATGATGCAACAGACATAGACTTTTCTCCGGTATTGAAGAATGTTAGGAGACCAGTCACCAATTTCATTTTGATGTCGTCTCGTCAGTCTCTTAATTCCTTTCCATCCACTTTATGGGAAAATATAGGTTCACTGACTGAGATAAGATGCCCTCATTTTTACATTGTTAATCGTTATATGTTTTAATTACAACAAGCCTAACGCCTAAACATTGGTAAGAGCTTTTGTGCATGATGAAAGTTTTGCACTTATATGTGACGTTAGA
>JACEVL010001547.1:0-26313 GCA_020284085.1 Aporrectodea caliginosa
ATTTTTTTGAACCACCCGGGGGAATTTAGGTTTAAAAAATTTTAAAATTAAAAAACCCAAAAAGGGGGGGGAAAGGAACCCCAAAAAAGGGGGAGGGAGGAGGGGGGGAAGAAGAAAAGAAAAGAAGAAGAAGAGGAGGAAGGGGAGGAGGACGAGGACGGGACGAGGAGAGGGGAGGAAGAAGAAGAAGAAGAAGGGAAAAAAAGGAGAAGGAGGAAGTGGACGAGGACGACGAGGACGAGGACGAAGAAGAAGAATGAAGAAATAGGAGAAGGAAAGAAGAAGACGGTGACGAGAAGGAAGAAGTGGAGGAGGAGGAAGGGAGGAGGAGGAGGAGGAGGACGGAGACACGAGGACGAGGACGAGGAGGAGGAAGAAGAAGAAGAATGCGAAGAAGAAGAAGAAGAGGGGAAGTGGAGGAGGACGAGGACGAGGACGAGGACGAGGGAGCGAGGGAGGAGGAAGAAGAAGAAGAATGCGAAGAAGAAGAAGAGGAGGAAGTGGAGGAGGACGAGGACGAGGACGAGGACGAGGACGAGACGAGGGAAGGAAGAAGAGGGAGGAGGAGGAAAGGAGGAGGAGGAAGAAGAAGAAGAAGAAGAAGAACAAGAAGAAGAACAAGAAGAACAAGAAGAAGAAGAACAAGAAGAACAAGAACAAGAACAACAACAAGAACAAGAACAAGAAGAACAAGAAGAAGAAGAAGAAGAACAACAACAACAAGAACAAGAACAAGAAGAACAAGAAGAACAAGAAGAACAAGAACAAGAACAAGAACAAGAACAAGAACAAGAAAGTAGTAGTAGAAGAAGCATAAACGCTTGTATCTTTAAAGAAGTATAAACGCTTGTTTCTTTAAGTAGCATCGTAAAATTCACGCTTTGTTGAATATATATTTATTTCAGTTGAGTGCATCTGAAATCGGTTGATTTACAGTCTGCCTCTTCTGGGGGTGATTTACAACTGAATGAGAGTGTAAGACATTCGCAATATGGACACAGAGAGAAATCTTGTTCAGTGGGATGGGGGGGATGAGGAGACTACGCATAGCGGTCGAGGTCTGGGCGCCACTGTACGCTAAAGGAACATACATCACTATGATACTATCGACACCCAGCGGCGAAATTTGATAAACAGATCCAACAGGACCATCTGACGCAGACATTTGCCTACTTACTCTCCAGACCGTGCCAGACAGCAACAACAGCAGCAGCAGCAGCTGAATAAAAGATGAAGATAATGAATGATTCACTGTTGGCTGTAAAGATGCGCCATCTCAAAGATGCGCTTGCCGATAACATTGAACGCATGGGAAATGTTACATTGTCCATACATACTGCATATATAGTATGTATATTATATCATCATCATCATCATCAGGATCCATGGGCCGAAGGCCCGTAGGTGTCCAACGCTTGCCTCGGATCCCTGGGCGAGGCCCTTTTGGGGTCCAATGCTTGCATTGAATTTCATTCGTATTTTTTCTTTACGAACGGAGTATCTGCACCCATCCGTTCGACCTTTGCACTTCTTCTTAAAGAGAGTTCCAGGCTTAGGACTGGCTCTGATAACCACATGTGGTATCAAAGGCGGCGATGCCATGCACCCACGTTTGCCAGCTTTTTCATGATTCACTGTTGAGCCTGTCCAGATCGCGTAGCGCCCTAAGGTGGCGCTTGCCGATAACATTGAACGCATGGGAAATGTTACATTGCCCATAGATAATGCATATATAGTATGTATATTATATACAGCTATCTAAATGGCTATTTGTAAACCTTAGAAACGCTGAATATATATTACAGAGGCTAAACTACAAGAAGTCAAAAGCTATCAAACATTTTGGCGAAAACCTCAATGAATTCAGCGAACAAGACCGATTCAGTATGAACTGAAGTAGCTATAACTATAAAAATAAATATTCACATATATTATATCTCTAAAGTGTATATTGGATTGCAGTTGATATAATAACAGCGCATACATGAAATTATACATACCGTTGATATATATATATATATATATATATATATATTATATATTATATATCTATCACTGCTATGTTATTCATAGAGGCCCTACTAGGTCCTAGGTCCCTTCTGGTCTCCCTATTGTAACCATGCACTCGAACATTCATGTATGAAATATCAACTGAATAATTCCTGCTGGTTCAATAGAATGATGGTTATAGTTCTTTAAATATATACATGTATGACATATTATGCCTACAGTTCCTTGGTAACTATCTATATACCTACATATGTACACGGATACGCCCGGACTCGGATCTCCACTGCACATCTCTGAGACAAAGCAATGCTCGTGAATAGGTTGCATGGTGTGCTCTGCGCTTAGCTTTCCAGCAGCGCTTTAGAAATGCTGAGTTTACGATGTATGTGCCTGCAATTGCTTTGGCTCCCACGCAAACAGCAAGTCATACGAAGCTCGTTCGACGCTGTTCTCATATGAGCCTCCATTGTCTCTTCTCGGTTCTGGTATTCATATCTAGGCAAACATCTGTCGGCAGTTACCCTGGTGACCAGATATGTCTATGCGCCTGCAGCTGCCTTAGAAACTGAGCAATATATAGGTCTATATGGGCCTGCAGTTACCTTGGTAACTTTGGGCCAAATCAAATGGCCGTTGCAGATCAACAGGTGTGTGTGTGTGTCTCTTACCAGATTCAGCCAAATGTTCGAGATGAGAATCTGGTTCTTCTCGTCCTAAAACGAAAACCAAGCAACAAATAAGAAATGTACGCCTATAGATTAAAACTACTAGACTATGTATCTTAGTGTGCTCCAATTGGGCTATATAAGCAAACTGTTCGTTAAGGACATGGTCAAAATGACTAAACTCCCGAAGGGTCGTAGGTTATGGCACAGGTAAAAGGTCAACTGTGCATACATGCATTCATAGAAAAAAATTTCATACATGCATAGTCATACATACATACATACATACATACATACATACATACATACATACATGCATGCATGCATGCATACATACATACATACTTCCCATTAATCCAGAGAAAATGCACTTCTAAAAAAAATTCAACAACCCCTGGATGACATCTGCACTTCTAAAATCTTGTAATACTAAATCAAAATTATATGTCAAATTTATTAAGCAACCAACTCTCTTAAATAAAAATAAATTTATTGCGTACCGAAATAAATTCAAGGCTCTACGTATAAAAGCTGAGAAAAATTACTATTATTCTGAATTTGCAAAATATTCGAATAACCTAAAAAAACCTGGCAACTCATTAGAACGCTGACAAATGCAAAACCACTCGATAATGTTATCCACTGCCTAAATATTAATGGTGAGAAAATAACTAAATCAGAGTTATTGGCTGAAAAGTTTAATAACTATTTCTCTGGAATAGCCCAAGAGCTCAAAGATAAAATTCCACCTTCTGATAACTCCTTTGAATCATATCTAAATCCATCTGTTTTGGGCTCTTTCGTTGTCTTGCCAACCTGTCCAACAGAAATAATTGCGCTGAGCCGCACCTTGAAGCCAACGCATAGTCCGGGACATGACGACCTCCGCCCAGATGTAATTAATCCTATTATTGACCTTATTGCCGAACCCTTGGCCGCTCTCATCAATTGTTCCTTGGCCTCTGGTAGTGTCCCTCTCTCCCTAAAGATAGCAAAAGTTACACCCATCTTTAAACAGGGGCAGAAAGACAGTATAGTTAATTTTAGACCAATATCTATTCTTCCGTACTTCTCCAAACTGTTTGAAAAAATAATGTATACTCGTTTATATGACTACATATTGAAGAAAAATATTCTTTATATATCCCAACACGGTTTTCAGCCAGGCCACTCGACCACTATGTCGCTACTGCATATCCAGGACAACATATCTGCAGTTATAGACCGTAATGAATTTTCTTTAGGAGTTTTCATCGACGTGGCTAAAGCTTTCGACACAATAGATTATGGCATATTATTTAAAAAACTTGAATATATAGGAATACGTGGTACTGCACTAATTTTTACATTAAACATCTGCTCAGTTTTTTCGTTTCAGAAATTAAACGATGTGTTTTTCATTTGAAAAGTGCTTTTCTTTGTTTAAAAAATAATAAAATCATTGAGCTGTTCTCGGACCGAGTTCACGATTAGTCTTCAAGTTCATAATTTTGGCGTATCGTACATGCACCTACTCAAGACTTCGAGGTGATTGTAGGCTTGCATAGGCCTACCTTACAGAAAATGTTTTAGTTTACTGGTCCCTTGCAAGAATCTTGCTATCAACCTCTGCTGACATGGCAGTTGCTTCTCAGCTGATGCGTCAGTGCAGTCAGAACCTGAAACTGCTCAGCGTAAATGAACATTCATTGCAGTCTAGTTACAGAAGCACAACGATTTGCAACGGTCTACGATGTTGATGTAAACTTTCCGGTTCATCGAGCAAGACGACCGCCCAGGCATTATGACGAGAAAACTGAGAAAAGGACAGTAAATGTGGTCCTCAGTTTGTAGCACAGACATCTTATTGGTGTTTACTATACAACACTTGATGCGGTTGCTTGTCAACTAGAGGCAGTGACGGATCCAGAAAGTTTATGAGGGGCAAATGGGCGTCCGAAGGAAGATCGTCGAGGCGCGCAGCACCTCGACAATCTTACCAACAATTATAGTGGCTCGCAAGCCAAAAAAGGTTGGCCTCCCCTGACCTAGATGATCCAGGCACAGGCACTGACGATGATGATGAACAAAACACAAAGCTGTCGACAGGACAATGGATTGAAAGCAGTTATGTTAAGCCAGTACGTTTGATATGACAACTTTCAGACTATCCCAAGCTGATCACCAGCTTAAACAAAATCCTGGTCTACCTTGTGGTGACCAGCTGCTCAGCTGAGTGAGGTATGAGTCGCATCCGCAGTCCGCATTGTGAAAAATCAACTGAGATCAATCATGGTTGGTGACTGGTTTGCACCTCTGACAGTATTAGCCAGTGCAGGAGACGCTACTCTAATTGTACTCTATCATTAGTAGGCCTACTGGACGAAATTGTTGATCGCTTGGGTATACGCACTCTGCTGCTCTGAAGTTTAGTACTTATGTTAGTACTGTCTGGCCGCTCTGGCAGTATGCCTCTGTCTGTGTACATGCCTTCATATTTTATAATGGATAATGTTGCTTGATTAGTTAACTAAAAGTTAAAGAATGCAATAAAGAATTCAACAGTAAAATCGTGATTCAAATTTTGATAATCGAAATTTTCTCTTTCAATCGCCTGGGGCGGTCGTCGTGGTGTGGGGGGGGGGAAATCTGATGACATGAGGGGAATGCTTCATGTGGCTAAAGCTTTCGACACAATAGATTATGGCATATTATTTAAAAAACTTGAAAATATAGGAATACGTGGTACTGCACTAAAATGGTTTAAAAGCTACTTTGAAGATCGCAAGCAACAAGTCATCTGCAACGGTGCCCTCTCACAGCTAAGGTTAATTAAATATGGTGTCCCGCAGGGATCCATTCTTGGGCCCCTACTCTTCTTAATATATATAAACGATCTCCCGAATGCCTCTACCCTACTACAATTCGCATTGTTCGCTGACGACACAAATATCTTTATTTCTAGCAAGTCATGTAATGATCTGTTTTGTTTGATGAATCAGGAATTGGCTAAGGTTACTGACTGGTTCTATGCAAATAAATTGTCCCTTAATCTAAATAAAACTAGTTACATTTTATTTTGCTCTCATCGAAAAAAGGTGCCATCAATAATAAACCAACTGGTTATTAATGGAACCTCTATCCCTCGTGTAACTTCTGTTAAGTTTTTGGGTACCTACCTCGATCAATACCTAACTTGGAATGAACATATAAAACTTGTCTCTCAAAAAGTAGCAAAAAACATTGGCATTATGGCTAGGATAGCTTATCTGTTGCCTAATCAAACACGTCTTAACCTATATTACTCTCTTATCCATCCGTACCTTACATACTCTAACATGGTCTGGGCCTCGACATATTCTACAAGGCTAACGAGATTAAATAAGTTACAAAGAAGAGCCATGCGAGTAATTGCTGGCACGCGGCACTCTATGCCTACCGATGAAATATTTAAATTGTACCGTGTCCTTAGTATTGAACAGATTAGAATTTTTCAAACTAGCGAATTTATGTTTAAATATTTTCATAATCAATTACCAAGGGTCTTCAATAACTATTTCACTACTACGTCTATCCTAAACCCCTACCCTGTACGTTCTGCTGCAAATGTTAGAGTAGCTTTTGCTAGGACTAATTCTCGGATGTTTTCTATAAAATGCGTTGGCCCCCGGACATGGAATGACATACCTCTCACCATACGTAATTTAACTAATATCTCTCTGTTCAAAATTAGACTACGGTCTCATCTTATTACCTAGTGCTCATTAAATTTATTAGTCTTAGTTAACTAGTTAAGAATTACTATGTTATATCTCATACTTGTGTTTCAGTTGTTCTGCCATAACTTTGCCTTTGTTACAGGTGGCCCATTAGCGGGACCTAAGGTCCCTTAGGGTCGTATTCCTTTTGATCCCCTTGTTTGTCTGTTTTTTTCTTTCTCTGTTGTACTTGCTTTTCGTTGTTTGGGTTCAATAAAATTTATGGTTATGGTTATGGTTATGGTTATACATACATACATACATACATACATACATACATACATACATACATACATACATACATACATGCATGCATACATACATACATACATACATACATACATACATACATACATACATACATACATACATACATACATACATACATACATACATACATACTTACATACATACATACATACATACATACATACATACAAGTGCTCCTTGGTCTATTTTTACCTCAATTCCGTGAGCGTTTAAAAAACATTTTGTTCGGTCTGGTTTTCCATCATTAGGCTAGAAGCATCTCTAATGAACCTCTCGTGAAGAGGCGCTAAATAATTCTGTGATTACAATCACAGTTACAGATGCAAACGTAGGTCTACATGCACGTACTTACGCGTGTATGTGCAGGGGTTCACTTCTCTTGCGGTAATAATTATTGGAAAGCATGCACATATGTAGACTATTTGAGACAACAACAACACACACACACACACACACACACACACACGTATGCACACAAACTGACACGCCGATATTCCACACCCAAGTGCGTAAGTGATAGTCACATGAGCAGAATTAGAAAACAGAAACAGACAGAGACAGATATAGAGACAGAGACAGAGAGACAGACGAACGCATTTGGGGCAACCTATACCCAAGCATGTAGGAACCGTTTCCTGAACTTTGCAAAGTCCAGTAAGGCCCGCAGATGCACAAAATGTCCTCAGTGACCTTTCACCTATACTTGCTAAACTTTATATAAATGATCATGATGCATGAAAACGTCGCAACAGTGTAGTAGGCGAACTCTGATTATATTGCACAGATGTTTCAAGTACGTACCTGTCTCAAGTACAAGTACGATTGCAAATACCTGATCTCAAGCACAAGTATAGGTACTTAGGTTATAATAAACATGCACAGGGTGGCCCTGTGCATGTTTATTATTATAAACAGGAACAAGGATATATTTTATCTTTAACAAATGAGAGTAAATCAACGATGTATTTTACTGACCATTTCGTAAGACACATATATATGCGCTCATTTAGATTTGCTCTTGAGAAATATTAGCGATGTGAGCCCTTTGCCACTCATATTCGATCTATGCGGTTTTAATACTAAACCGCCACAACTTAACATACGATAACTCTTTGTTCTAGTACTGTGTGAAACTAATTATCCAGGCCCTTCGTATTGTAAAGTATAGGCGGTAAAATGCATCACCAATCACACAAAAAGAGAAACTCATAATATTGTCATAACATTTTATTTAAAAAGGCCGTAACCATAACAATAATAATCTATAAACAAGCATTCAAACAATTCGTGCACTAAGTCTCTGTCTGAGAACTTGTGAATGAAACATGTAATGCAACACAATGAAAATCTTCGAAATTTCTCAACGTCAAACAATAGCTGCTACAGAGATAACACCTAAGCATTGTTGCTATATGGAATCAAATCTGCCCCAGGACTGTTGTCACCCCGGTTCCTACCGCTGGGCCTCTCCACCAATGCTCGTATCCACAAATCGTGCCCTTACTGGTGCAAGCCATCCCTGCTCTGGACTTGTTTTTTCATTCTGTTTCCATGGACATAACACACCCTGCATGCGCTCTGTTTATGTCGTAATAGTATAGTAACATATGCACATATATATATGCACACACGCCAGTGCTATAGAGATCAATAGCCTTGGTCAGTTCTTGACCAATGAAATGGAATTGATTGGCTTGACCAACACTTCTCTCTGCTTCCTGAGCGGGCTCCTGGCAGTCTATCACAGTCGTGAATAGATGGGCAGAGAGAGAGAGACAGACAGACAGACAGACAGACAGAAAGACAGAGAGACAGACAGAGACAGAGACAGATATAGAGATAGAGACAGAGACAGACAGACAGACAGACAGAGACAGACAAAGACAGACAGAGACAAACAGAGACAGACAGAGATTATAGTGACAAAGATCAGGCAGTCAGAGTTATGAAAAAGACAGACAAACAGAAAGACAGAAAGAGAAACGGACAGAAAGACGTACAGGCCAGACATAAGCTAACTGGAAGGCAGGTAGACAGACAGACAGACAGACAGATTGACAAACAGAGAGACACAAGGATATGCAGGCAGACACAGACAAATGCACATAGACAAAAGTACTCAGGCAGAGAGGCACGCAGGCATACAAGCAAGCAAACAGAAGACAGACAGACAGATACACACCAGCACAAATGATAGACATAGTCTTCATCACTGTCAATATTACTTCTGCAATTATATAGCGCCCATCTGTTGAATGACAAATTATCAATCGATGGTGTTAAGAACTTCCTCACTGTATACTATACCGGTATCCTTTTAGCTTATATGCCTTCATCAGTAGTTCAGCAATTTTGAAGTTCCATATATATATATATATATATATATATATATATATATATATACTGTATATTCAAGTAACTTGCTTGCTATAAATATTATATTCTATAATTAAAATTAACCCTTCGACGGGCGTGGGGTCAATAATGACCCCAGAGTGCATTTTCAAGTCATGGATCGATATTAAAAAGTGAAATGGCCGCTCTGATTTTTCACGAGAATTATTGTACAGGTTGTCACTACGTATTCCAGTTGAGTTTGCATACGAATTTTAGATGGAAAAAAAGTTACAGGACATTTATACACATAAGGTCATGGGGTCATTTTTGACCCCAGGACAGTAATTGATGTTTCTTTCTCATTAAACAGTCTAAAGTTGCACAAAAACCCGCAATATTATTTCCTTATTTCGTTTTATATTTACTTATCAGTGCTGCCCTCCCGCTTTTGCAATGCTTCCAGGCCCATTTCTCACAATTGACGACAGACTCGCTCCATATCGAGGTCGGTGCAGATTTGTACAATACAAGCCGTCAAAGTACGGCATCAAGTTAGGGATGTGTTGCGATGCTGAAGTCCAGTACAATGCCAGCATATATTGCGGCAAAGAGAGCGCCGATGCAGCTCCAACCAAAGATCTGGGAGGAAACGTTGTCCGCCAGCTCATACAACCTCTTGAATGTGAAGGTCGCAACATGACCAGTTATAATTTTCTAACCTTGCTGTTCCTGGCTAGAGATGTTCTGTAGACAAAGAAAGCGACTTTGGTTGGTAATATTCGTACTATTCTAGTAGAGTTGCCCGAAGAATTTGTGACTCCCAGAGGATGCGATTTGTAATCATCCCTTATCGGGTTCAATGAGACCGGCGACAAGTGTAAGAAAGACAAAGTGGTCGTCGTCTTGTCGACTAAGCACACCTCCAGTGGGACTTTTGGCCAGGGAAACTTCCGGAGGTTATAAACTTCTACAACTGGACAAAAGTAGGAGTCAATTGTGCTGACCAGATGATAAAAACATTCAGCACGAAGTTCTCAACCAGACATTTGCCGGTAGTGCTGTTCTGCAACCAACTGGATATTGCCGCACTTTCGCTCACGTCCTCCATGAGAAATTGATGTTTGACAAGGCTCCAGTGGGAAAGCGTCGGCTGTTCATCAAGAAATTGGGGAAAGATCTTTGCCAAGAGCTAAAGGAACAGCGACGACCTTATGCATCTCATCTTGGGCTGATTAGAGCACCACTGAAACATGTATACGACACTCAGGAACCTCCAACAAACGAGGTTGCTGCCAAGTTTGTCCCTGACAGAAAGATAGAAAAGCTACGGCTGTCTGTAAGGCATGCCATAAGAATGTGTCCCTGTCCACTGTCAGATCTTCTGTCAGACATGTCTCTGCTGATTGATGGAATACTTTCCTAGACTCCTAGTAGTCTCCCATGTTCATTCTAGCGTCATTTCATGAGGAATACATTAGAATAAGAACAGCATTACAAGCCTATGTTTGTATGTGGCATCATGACATCTTGAAGTGAGTCATATGATGTCATCATGAGGAAGAACAACAACGTTATGACGTCATGTCATGATACTAAGAACAATCAGTATAATGACATATTCAGTTGAATATTAATCATGACATAATGACCTTCTCGACGCAACGTTATGAGATGTCATTACGAAAATAATGTATTACAAGTGAATATTTTAATACTAATGACCTTCTCGTGTGGTACGATCAGTATGACAATCAATGTTTGTTTGTGGCATCATGACATGACGTCATTACGTGACGTCACGTTATGACGTCATGTCATGATGTCATGAACAACAAATAATGACATTTCAGTGAATATTAATAATACTAATGACCTTCTCGTGCAATCAGTAGTGTACGACCAGTATTACAAGCAATTGTTTGTTTGTGGCATCATGACATCATAAAGTGACGTCATTACGTGACGTCACGTTATGACGTCATGTCATGATGTCATGAACAACAAATAATGACATTTCAGTGAATATTAATAATAATAATGACCTTCTCATGCAATCATTAGTGTAGAAACACCTTTACTAGCCTATGTTTGTATGTTGCAACATAACATCATGAAGTGACGTCATCACATGACGTCACGTTATGACGTCATGCCATGAAGAAGAAGAACAAATAATGACATTTCAGTGAATAATAATTGCACTAATTACCTTCTCATGCAATCATTAGTGTACAAACATTATTACAAGCATATGTTTGTATACATGTGGCATCATGACATTATGAAGTGACGTCGTTCCATGACGTCACGTTATGACGTCATGTCATGAGGAAGTAAAACAAATATTGACATTTCAGTGAATACTAGTTATAATATTGACATTCTTATGCAATTTATGTGCCTGTTTTATTCAAATTACATAATTATTACTATGGGGTCAAAATTGACCCCACGCCCTTAGTTGTATAGTTTTTTTCCGCCCGACGGAGGGTTAAGTCAATTGAACTGCACCGCTATGAATGATAACTTTGCACCATGACCATGATGCTTTTATAGAGGCAGAGATAGAGACTATTATTCAAACAATCATTGACGGTAATGACAGCATTAACCATGGGACTACGTGACTCGACGACGAATGAGGTTAAAGAGCGAACATGGTTCTGAAAAGGAAAGAGTTGAGAAGACGTTAGAAGGAGGCGTCAGAATGGGAGATTGGAGAGAAGAATCGATTGACGATAGAAGCGATTCATCGAAATCAACCAAAGGATTTATTATTGAACTGATCGTTAACTTGGCCATCTAGTTAAATTGAAGCTTTATTGCGATATTATTATAAAACGTGGAACCCATCCATAGTTAGCAGATACCATTCTGTTTAGAATGCCTGGGCCAAACTGCGTCGATAGCGTGAAACGACGACAGGCGGTATAGTTAAACTGTTGCCTACATAATGTACAAGGGTTGATCAATAAGCAGTGAGAAAAACATACAAGCAAACGACAAAATCGAATTCACTTTACAACTTTTCGACATAGTCTCTATACCAAGTGCAGCACATTTTCTCCAGCGATGTTCAATTGCCTTTGCACCGTCCACGAAGAACTTTCCATCATGCTGATCAATCCACTCATTTGGGGGGGGCGATATCGCATTGGATAACACACTGGCATAGAGAGCGAGAGGTACCGAGTTCGAGTCCCGTAGGGCGGACATGCTTTGTAGGTTGCTATTAGCGCCGTGTATTGCAGGCTGTCTGTCTGTTAGTAGTTAAGACTTATGTCTTCTGTCATTTGTGTTCTTGTGAATTGTTTAATTGTCATAACATGTAAATGTACAGTGCAGTGCGTTTGTCAGGCGCTTGATTAAAGAAAGATATTATTATTATTATTATTATTATTATTATTATTATTATTATTATTATTATTATTATTATTATTATTATTATTATTATTATTATTATTATTATTATTATTATTATTATTATTATTACTACTACTACTACTATTATTATTATGGCCTGAATGACATCTTCATACCTTTGAAAAGCATGTCCACCGAGTGAATCTTTCAAAAAAATATTGAACTATGAAAACCAGACGGAGACAGGTCTGGAGAATCGGCAGGGGGTGATTAAGCAGTTCGAAACCGCAGTCGTCGTAGATTGCGGCCTTAATTGGCAAGAGTGGATGTGTGGGCGGGTGATGAAGCAACACTCCTTAACGCAACTCTATCCTTGATAGCTGAGCGCAGTTTCCGGATTAATAATTCAGCATAGCAGACACCTGTGGCTGTCTTTCCTCGCTTCAAGTATAATCAATCACCAGAACACCCTCACTGTCCAAAAAGACTAACGCCATAACCTTGCTGGCTGAGGCAAAGTTGCGGAATTTGACCGGCGGCGGTGCGGTTGTACGCACTGCGTATACTCTGTTGCTCGGTCTCATTCATACTTACGTATCTGGGGAGATGAACTTCACAGGATCTACCCTGAAGACCTCGAGATTATCGCGGGAAGTTTACAATCGGACTTGCTTGCTTACGGCCATTAAATTCTTAGCAAACAATGAGCACAGGCCTGGTTGTAGCCCAACACTTCAGTAATGATGTGGTGAGTGGTACCATGTGATAACTTCAGACACTCAACTACATATCTCATGCTCAGTCGCCGATCTTTCAGTATCATATCATAGACAGATTGGACATTATCATTATTTACTTGTGCCAACAGGGCGTCCAGAGCTAGTATATTCGTTTTATTAAGAAAACAATCTGACAAAAACACAGAAATGCTAACATGAGTGATAATGGATAATATAAGTTAATTAGACAATTTTAAAATAAACTAGTAGATATTTTTGATATAAGGATCTGGGAATAAATTGAGAGTTGTCTTTGAGTGGGAGAGGTGGTTGTGAGCTGTGCTCATCTTCAGTTAGCTGTCTGCTCCGCAGGAATTCAACAATCCATCTGTAGATTGTAGTCTGCGAATGGGCATCATCACCTAAAACTTCCGCATATCATTTGAAATTTCATGCGGTGCCAATCCTTAAGTCCATATGCTAATATTTAACCTCAACACGTTTTTCGTTTTTATCCAATGTTTACGTTTTCATAAAGCATACAGCAAACATATAAATCTATTTTTTTCATACGCTGTTCTAAGTAAGTAAACTATATTCAGCAGAAATGTAGTTATATGAAAGAACTTAACTGTGTTTCTCATTACTTATTGATCAACCCTCGTCTGATATATTATATACTTTATAAACGTAATTTATTTATATATATATATATATATATATATATATATACGTTTGCGTGAATATATGACCTTCCTGTTGGAATAAATTTCATCCGTTCATCGTTTTGATTGCAGTTCAGGTATGTTCACTATATTATATATATACAGCAGGTGTATATCATAAACAAATTTAATATTATAACATAACATTGTGTATTCCGTGAGCATGAGTAAAACATGCTTATAAAATCCATCCCTAAATATGTAATGGCTCTTGGGTAATATGGCTCAATCCAAAGGAAATTCTCCGAGTGGTATACGACCACATTGCTCCCATATCTCTTCCAGTGTCATTCAGATCCGAACTCAGTGCTGGTCATCTTCCAGGAGGCTTATCCTACGTATAGTCTGTCATCAATCTCGTCTCCCTGACAGATCGGATCTCGACTGGAGCGGCCTCATTAGAGAACCAGGATCACAGGCTTCACTTTGAAGCCAACATCGATTGATGCCTCTGATTTTTGTCATGTTTTCTAAACGGTAGCGCTATATAAGTGGCTAGATTAGATAAGAATCCTGACGATATAGATTAGAATATAAAATAGAATGGAATCGAATCGAATAGCATGGAATATTTTAGATTAGATGAGGTCAGATCATATTAGAATGAATTAAAATGAATTAAGATGGATTAGAATGGATTAGAATGGATTAAAATGGATTAGAATGGATTAGAATGGATTAGAACGGCTTAAAATGGATTAAAATGGATTAGAATGGATTAGAATGAATTAGAATGGATTAAAATGGATTAGAATGGATTAGAATGGATTAAATTAGATTAGAATGGATTAGAATGTATTAAAATGGATTAGAATGGATTAGAATGGATTAGAATGGATTAGAATGGATTAAAATGGATTAGAATGGATAAGAATGGATTAGAATGGATTAGAATGGATTAGAATGTATTAAAATGGATTAGAATGGATTAGAATGGATAAGAATGGATTAGATTAGCCACTTATCATTAGTGGAGATTAGAGGACTGCCTTTGTATTCATGTGTGCGTCAATTCACAACTGTCTGTATGTATTGCGTCATGTATGTATGTATATATGTAAGTATGCAAGTATGCATGCATGTGTTGATGTTTGCATGTATATAGGTATGTTTGTTGTATATACATTCATTTCATTCATACATGTAGGTTGCATGTAAGTATGCATACATGTATTGATGCTTGCATGTAGGCTATCATGTATATACATGTAGGTATATTTGTTGTACGTAGTTTGTATGTAAGTATGCAAGTATGTATGCATGTATTGATGCTTGCATGTTTTTCTTGTATGTAGGCAGTCCTGCATGAATTTATAGGCAATAGAATACATATGTTTGTGCATGTATTTATGTATGCATGCATGTATGTATGTATCATGTATGTATGGGTGTATGTATAATAATCTATTATCGTATTGTATGTGCAATATGCAATAGTAATACACCTAGAATGGATTAGAATGGATTAGAACGGCTTAAAATGGATTAAAATGGATTAGAATGGATTAGAATGGATTAGAATGGATTAGAATGGATTATAAAAATGTATGTATGTATCATGTATGTATGGGTGTACATACATACATAATCAATAATGCAATATCTTAGTAACTTTTGTATGTAACATAATTTTATAATAAACTTAATGTCTGTAGTGAGATCGGACAAGACCATATTAATATAAGTTAAATATATATGTTAGTTTACATTTTATTATAAGATTGCATTGTATTAGTACGGAAAGATGATCGACAGCTGACAGCCGACAGACCCAAGGGAGTGGAAGCATAGGCCACGCCTGTCAAAGGGTGAAGGGGAGAGAAGGCAGAAAGGGGAGCAAGGAAAGAGGGAACGAACCGGAGAGCGCGGTTGGGGGGCGAAAGAGTTGATTGACAGGCGGGGGCGATAGAGAAGAGAGGGGAAAGCGGAAGAGAAGAGATTCGCGACAGGGGAGCCGGAGAGAGAAGACGGGCTCGGCGGATCGGAAAGAGAGAGTAACGGACGATGCCGCTTTCTTATAAGTTGTTTAAAAACAAGCAGTTTTATATATAACGGACGATGCCGCTCTTTTTATAAGTTGTTTCAAGTATGCAGTTTTTGATATATGAGGTGATGAATAATAACCAGAAAACGGAAACCATCGTGCTTTTATTCCGTTAATCAGTCTCAGCGAATTAGTTAAAGACCGACGCGCTCTCGAAGAGATATAGCCTGCGCTCAGCCACATGGTACACCATAGTACCGCTACCACCATAACTGAAACGATAGTAGAAGAAACATCTTTTTCAGTACATTGTGACAGCAGGGATTTGTTCAGAGATCGGGCAGAAGTACGACGCTGCCTGTCTCTACGAACAATAAACAATATCGAACAGAGACTTTGACGGCGATTCTGCGGAGAAGACGAAACAATTCACCGAGGAGGAAGGGACTGGATTTTAGTTTGAGACGAGACAGAAGTACGACGCTGTTTCTCTCTACTAAACAAAAGAACAGAGGCTTTCTCCTATACACGCATCTCAACAGAAACGACGCAACCTGTTGGGCGACACGTATCTAAAAAAATATCGAGGAGGAACGGAAAGACGGGAAGCGAGAGGAGGAGAACAGCTACAGCGGCGAAACTCGGGATCCACGCGGAACTTGGACGTGACGACGTCAGCAGGACCACGTTGGCGACCATCCCTGGAGAAGAAGGACGACGAACGACGAAGGATCAGCGAATACGGCGCCGAGCTTCCGGAATTCTCAGAGGACGCGAGCAACCTTCGGGGCTACACGTCCAGAGAAAGCTGAAGAATAAACCGGGTGAGCCTTATAACACCAGTTGTGTGAATGAAGCCATGTAATGCTGTGTTAGGTTGGCTGAGACTGTTATCGTGAGCGTTTTTAATTGTGTTTGACGAACGTAGAGTGGGAAGCTGTTTAAAACGTGTAAACTGTGCGGATGCAAATGAAATAGAGTTAAAGGAAAGTTGTTGTTTAAAGATAAAGTGAAAGTAGTTTATAACTACAGTTTGCCCTGTTGGCAGAGTGATCGTTTTATTGTAAGCCCTGTTGGCTGCTTATAAGTGCAGGTGATTTCAGTGCACACAGCGTACACTTCATAATGTTTGGAAAGATGAAGAAAGGACGGTTGGAGGAAGAATGCGAGAAAAGAAATATAAATCACCATGGGCTAACTCGGAAGGCGATGATTGCCACGTTAGAAGAATACGAAAAAAATGGACCCGAAGAAGAAGAGGAGGAAGCTGAGACAGAGGAGGAAGTAGGGGGAGACCAGTTGAAGCTCGAACTGATCAAAGCAGAAAAGGAAAAGATCCAGGCAGAGAGAGAAAGGATGGAGACGGAGATGGCGTTGAATCAGCAAAGGGCGCAATTGGGTCTATCGCAGGCCGCTGCTTCTATGCATGTGACTGATCTACCTAACTCTGTAAACTTCTCTAAACTTCCTTCAATGACCGAGGGAGAGGATCCAGCAGCATTCTTTCTTTCTTTCGAAAAGGTTGCTTGCCTTCAAGGCATTGACGAAAGCAAATGGGCCAGAATTCTGCCATCCCTACTAAACTCACAAATGCGTTTGCATTTTAACAGGTTGCCAATGGAAACCTGTACAGATTACAGACAGACAAAAACAGCCCTGATGCATGCTTGTCGTATGAATGCGAAACATTATTTAGAACGGTTTAAAACGATGCATAGATCTGGAAGGCAGACATATGCACAGTTACTAGAGAACTTGAAAGACACTTTTGATTACTACTTGGAATGCAAGGGAGTGAATGATTTCATAAGCCTAAAGGACGATATTATTCTCGAGAGATTACGTGAGTCTTTAGCACCTGAAACAAGGTATTTCGTTGAGGCACGCAAACCCAAGACCTCAGTGGAGCTGGCTAACTACGCAGACTTGCAATTTGAATGTGCTATAGAAGGGAGAATGCAAGCCCAACGAGACCACAGGCCTGCGCAAAAATTTAAGTCGCAGGGTGCTGAAACGAGAGAAAACCAGTGGGGAGGAAAACCACCCTTCAATAGAGAGGCCCAGGGATATAAGCCTCTTGAAAGAGAGCAGGGTGCAAGACCAATGCACTCATGGCAGGGTAGTCACCCACAGGGCACTGGACACACCTATAGAGGCAATGCAAGCAAAATAAACTCTTACGGTCATGCACATGTTAGATTTGTAAAACCCAAGTCAAACCACGAAAAGGTCATTGACTATCAACAACAGTTTATAGTACCCATGTATGTGAACGGGAAGCTTGTGCAGGCATTGCGGGACAGTGGGTCTCAAGTAACTTTGATCGATTCAGAATTAGCAAGAGACAATCCATCTGCCACATGTGAGCCCATGACAATTCAGTGTGCTTTTGGCAACGTAAAATGTGTTAAAACATGCGAAATTGAAATATGGTCCCCAACATTTGGAACCAATCGTAAGATAAAAATCAAGGCAGGGGTTATTCCACGCTTGGGAATCGAGATGATAACGGGCCATGATTTATTCGTTTCAAATACGGACCTGATTGATTCGGTGGTGGCCAGTAACAGGCGCAGACAAGACGGCTCTTTATCGCCCCACCCCATGACACTAATTGCAACCAGACGATGCGACTATGACGAAGCAGACAAACTGCGAACGGCGGTAGGCCTACAGGAAGATAGGACCGATAACGCACGCACCGAACCCGGCCCGAGCGGAGGTAATTTTGAAAACCGAGACGAATGCCCGAACCCGGCGCTGATTAACGACAGCCCCAGTTCAAAAGACGAGACGATACTGGGACCGGACGTCGTAAATGACCTTAATGACCCTAACGAAATAAATGACCTGACACGGCAGACTTCAGACGACGCACAGAGGCAGGAAATTGACTGCCTGCAAAATCACTCAGCACTACAGAGAGCGGCCGACGATGCGCCGGCCACATCTGCAACCAAAGAAATTCAACCCGAGTCTGCGGAAGAAGCGGATAACGATAACGAGATGATTAATGGAGAGCCGAGTGTTTTCAAGAGAGAACAGCAGGAGGATCACACACTGGCAGACCTATGGACATTGGCAAGGAGGGGAGACGACAAGTATATCACAGATAACGGTTTCTTGTTCAAGCGAGGTAAGCCGCACGGAGACGATGACGAAGTGCAGAAACAATTACTGCTACCCGTAGCATGCAGAAAAAGGGTCCTGGAATTAGCTCACGATTCCAACTGGGCAGGCCACAGAGGCATAAAAGCGACCACGGCTCGAATAAACAAAGCGTTTTGCTGGCCTTCAATGACGCAAGATATTCAGACGTACGTACGCTCTTGTCCAGAATGCCAACGGACCGCCACAATCAAGACAGCTGATAGAGCGCCATTGATAGAAGTCCCTGTAATTGACGAACCCTTTGACACAGTCGTTTTAGACGTTTTAGGGCCTATACACCCAAAGTCGTCTTCAGGAAAGAAATTCGTATTAATCCTCGTGGAACAAACAACTCACTGGCCGGAGTTTATACCTCTATCCAACGTAACTGCTAAGGCAGTGGCAAAGGCGCTAATTGAAGTGTTTGCACGAACAGGGATTCCCAAAGTCATCAAATCGGACAACGGAACCCATTTCAAGAACCAATTAATAAAAGGACTTGAAGACTTACTTGGCATTTCACCGGTGTTTTCAACCGTTGGACACCATGAGACAGCGGGCAGTGCCGAACGCATGATAAGGGTAGTGCGCGAGATGCTTCGCAAAAGCGTAGCAGACGACCCGAGGTCTTGGGACGCAGCATTACCGCTTTTAGCGTTCAGCTGTAGACAAATACCATCGACTGTCACAGGTTTTTCGCCGTTCGAGCTGTTGTACGCACATGACGTCAGAGGACCACTGCAAGTGATGCAAGACGCATGGACAGGTAGGATACACACCACCTCGAAAAAACGCAGCGTCATCGACTTCCTAACAACAACGCAAGATCACCTAAAAAAGAGCGTCGAATTAGCCACAGAACAGGCACAGGAAGCGCGGAAAACGGCAAAGGCCTACTACGACAGGAAGTCGACTAACAGAGTTTTGGAAATAGGACAGGAAGTTTTGCTTTTAAGGCACACATGCCATGGCAGGAGGCTTGTCCCGAGCTTTTTGATGTTTATTAATGGATTGTCTAGAGCTTACATGACCGACTAAAACAGAGTCATGTGTAGTTGGTTATAATACGCATGCGATAGTTCACATAATAGCATTGTCATTAACATGTATATAAAAATGTTTGCTTGCGGAAAACTACTGGTTTGTTGTATGTTTTCGTTATTATAGATTCGAGAAATCGATCGATCATGTGTTAGGCAGCCTGATGACGTCACTATTCACGAACAATTCGAAAAAATACCACGACGTCGTTTGTGCTTATGTAATCTAGTAGAAACATTTAGAACCAAGAAAGAACACTCCTAAAGCCTTCTTTACTTGCCGATGCTCAACCTGGAACCATCAGCTTGTGAAGTGGAGAGTTGTAGTGAGATCGGACAAGACCATATTAATATAAGTTAAATATATATGTTAGTTTACATTTTATTATAAGATTGCATTGTATTAGTACGGAAAGATGATCGACAGCTGACAGCCGACAGACCCAAGGGAGTGGAAGCATAGGCCACGCCTGTCAAAGGGTGAAGGGGAGAGAAGGCAGAAAGGGGAGCAAGGAAAGAGGGAACGAACCGGAGAGCGCGGTTGGGGGGCGAAAGAGTTGATTGACAGGCGGGGGCGATAGAGAAGAGAGGGGAAAGCGGAAGAGAAGAGATTCGCGACAGGGGAGCCGGAGAGAGAAGACGGGCTCGGCGGATCGGAAAGAGAGAGTAACGGACGATGCCGCTTTCTTATAAGTTGTTTAAAAACAAGCAGTTTTATATATAACGGACGATGCCGCTCTTTTTATAAGTTGTTTCAAGTATGCAGTTTTTGATATATGAGGTGATGAATAATAACCAGAAAACGGAAACCATCGTGCTTTTATTCCGTTAATCAGTCTCAGCGAATTAGTTAAAGACCGACGCGCTCTCGAAGAGATATAGCCTGCGCTCAGCCACATGGTACACCATAGTACCGCTACCACCATAACTGAAACGATAGTAGAAGAAATATCTTTTTCAGTACAATGTCTAATATTATATTTTTATAAACTTAATTGTGTAGCCTATTGTAGTAAACTTAGTATTTAATATTACATTGCAGTAAAACTAATAATGTAATATCACATGGTAAATGTGTAACCTACATCAATGCGGCCAGCCCGCAGGGATGGGCAAATTACATGGTAAAATGTAATTGAATTACAAATTACAAATTACTTGGGAAAATGTAATTGAATTACAAATTACAAATTACTTTAGAAATTTGCTGGAAATTACAAATTACAAATTACGTAATTTCAATTACATCAAATTACAAATTACATACATAATTGTGATCAAGAAATTCAGTCGCGAAACACATGCTTTATTTCCACTGTTCATATATGTATTACACTGCTTGAAACTGTTTATTTAATTTTCTCTAAGAAGTAGCAACTCTTTGAACAAGTTATCGATAACCGGCGTCTGTTTGTCCTTACAATCATGCTTGCAAAACTATAATGGCCAGTGCAGATGAAGGAAGTGCAGCATTAAATAGTATAAATAATATCTTTAGTTTTCTATGTGTGGTCTACAAAACATAGAATTTAGGCTATAATTATGAGGTTACTTCTCACTGGATCGATGCATCTATATAATACATTTGAGCGACCTCAGTTGCTTTAAGTAGCAAGCAGATGTTTTGTTGGAGCATACATGCACGATGGAGTAGCGCAACTGTAATACACAATGAGTTCGGTCTAACACTTGACAAAATTGCTGCAACAATTTCTGACAATGGCTCCAATTTTGTGAAAGCATTCAAAGAGTTCAGTGTTGCTATCGTTCATTCCAGAGATACTATAGTGATGGTGATCAAGATAAAACTGCTCTGGTTGTGGAGTCTCTGGTTCCATGGGCGTCGAGAGCCAAATCGGGCCCCGGGGGAGACATCCATCAGGGCCCTCGTTTTCATTATTAAGCCCAAGTCTGGTGTAAGCCTGAAAAACGCTATCAAACTACATTTAACGAATAATAATAAGGGTAATAATAATAATAACAACAGGGCTTTTAGTGTGCAGTTCTGCCTACCTGACTCTCTGGATTTTGACCCCCTGCCTATCGATTCTGTTTTCATTAAACGCCTGTGAATAAACTGGTTCCCGCGACTTCGCTTTTGTGGGCGCTCTAGAAATATCGAGTTTACGATTACACAAAAAGGGCAGTTCTAAATGAATTTGTGCAGCTGTAGAAGCATTTTTGTGCAGTTAAAACTAGTTTTAAAATGTTCATTGTCATCCGATTTGGAATAATTCACTATGGCTTTTTGAGGGGTCGTGCAATTCTAAAAATTCCTTTTAAGTTAAAAGCCCTGAATAATAGGCCTAATAGTAAAAGTAAATGTGAAAATCAATTTCTGGTTTAAAAGGTCCATCTATGCCTCTAATTATAAAGAAATTTACAGAAATTTAATATGAAAATGTGATTATGTGAATGTGATAAATGATTTGTTAAATGACATTTATCGCATTATGATATCCAATTTCAAGAGGTCCACGTCAATTGCTGTGTTGCATTGTCTACATGGACTACGTCAACAACTCACTCAGTAGCCTACCATGATCAACTCCACGTACATCTACTATCATACTAGCAACGATACTGTCAGCTTGATTTGCTGCTTCATTCGCTTTTGATGAAATTGAAAATGCAAGGCTTTGAAGGATTGTTTGTCTCTCTTTTGCATTCCTGACTTCACCAATCTTTCTTTGCTTTATTGAGCTCCAGATTTCTGATGGTAATTCATCTTCTAATTCGTTATCAACTTAATGAAATTATAATATTATAATATCAAATATTGGTAATTGATATCAATTATTTATTGTGATAAATTACATCCAGCTGTAAGTTAAAGTATTATTTATTTTGACAATAACTCAAATTGCATACGATTCTGGTGGAGTATAGAATTCAGTCAGAAATCGAAATTTGTCTGCATCAGTTAGCTTTGCATCAGCAGATAGTCCAAAACCATTCTGATGAATGATGACCAACTTCTGTTACTGTGCTCACTCCTAAATCCTCTGACTGAGCAACTGTGACTGTTAAGTTTCACAGCTATTAAATCGTTTTCATTAACAACACTGCTAAGCTTTTCGGTCCCATTTCCAACGTCACATTCGTTATTGGCTTGCATTTTGGTAAAGAAATTCAATAGATCTAGTGCCTCATTTACTTCGTTACCTAGCTATTAAATTGCAGCAATTAGACTGCATTCGGCCAAAACCCACAGGCTTCTTCAGTTCGAAAGAAGTTTTAGACATTTCCGGGCCCCTGCCAGGGGCCCCTGCCATGGAACCGGGCCCCGGGGCAGCAACCCCACCTGACCCCCCCTCTCATCGGCCCTGTCTGGTTCTAGTTTTCTTTTCAAAGTAATTGATTTTACAGATGTAATTTGAAATTACAAATTACATGAAAAATGTAATTCAATTACAAATTACAAATTACATTGATCCAGAGCAACAAATTACAAATTACCAATTACAATTGTAATTCAAATTACGTAATTTCAATTACCTCAATTAAATTACTGCCCATCCCTGCCAGCCCGTAACATAATAGAAATAATAGGCCTATATGAAACATGAACTAAATGTTATGGAGATGGCTCTTCAGTGAGACCCAGTGGGAACCAACGTGCCCTTGTTGTTGCTTCTAAGATTATCAAAGTCCTCTTTACTATAATTATTATTTTAATATAATCAATCATCTAGTATAAGCAAGCTAATCTCGCGCCACTTAAAAGTAATTTAATAGCGGCGCTAATAATAATATTTAATAGCTTATTTATGTGAGGCAAGGAGGCAGACTATAAATTAATTACACAGGCGTAAGTGTATGGACTGGTTACCATAGAGATTACGACGCTGCAGCCAATCCGAGCAAATGGAACGATTTTTAGCAGTAGGCTAAACCGTCAGTCCGAAAGACTGGAGAAAAAAATAAAGTCAATAGGGTGACCTCATTTCGTTTCACCCATTCCGGACACCACAGCACTTCCAATGATCCAATCTAAGTCAAATTCAATCAGGAGCTGGGCTCATTCGGAAGAGCGATATACATAATATAAGCAATGCCTCAAGCGAAAGCTATTTGTAAGATTTTAGATCAAAATTAAACATTTTATTTGTAAATTGGAAAGAAAACGAACCAAAACGTAGAAGCATAGACACGGTATTTATAATATCATTATACAATTTCTATCTTATGACTGGTGTTTACGTTAAAGTCTGCACTCGGTGTATAGACTAATTGTGATATATTCCTGAAACTCGAGCTCGACGCAGATATTAATTTTATAATTCTACCACCTCCATGTGAAGTTTCTCATTTTCCTACAAATTGCGCTCTGAGCTTAGGTGACGGGTGGAGACGGGTATTAGTTAAATTAGCAGATTAAGATGCAGACTGTATAGCGTGATGCCCTCTATGTCCAGGTCTCCACAATTCTCCATGCCAGAGACAGCTACGATATCGGGGATGTAAAGCGAACATTAAGACTACACGAAGGTAATGCATTTGCACTGATCGGCCTAATCCTTCCCTTCAACAGTGACTGACTGCGACTTGGCCAATCTCCGAATGTGTGTATCTGAACATTTGAATAGCGCATTTAGGAACCTCTCGTAACCGCTGTGCCTTCTTCGACTGTTGTACGGAACAGCCATCCGTTGTGTTTATCTGCTGTTTATTTGACTCTGTTCAGCGTAGACTTTCTGTCTACCTTAAAACGCACCCGGTGGTACATTGTTCATAAATATGGCTAAGTGCGCAGAGCTTTTTGTGGCACATAAAGAGTAAAGACGCCAGTGCATGTTGACCGAATCCCACAGAATGCACTACATGCAAGATTCGAAGGAAAAAGAAGCAAAGGCAGACCAAGACTACGCTGGATAGATAATATAAATGAGGATATAGCATCACTTGGACTAACACTGAGGGAGCAATGGACTTTGACAAATGACCGAGGACAATGGAGATCATTTGTTCGTACTCATCGCCGCCAAATGGCTGACGCTAGGAACTGTCAGAACTGATGATGATAAAAGGCGCCATACTGAAGAGTCTGAAAATGCTTGCATACATAATATTATTCATTCATTCATTCATTCATTCCGAGCATTTATATAGCGCCCTAGAAACCTACTCAGAGGCGCCCCAGCCCATCCACGGCTAAACAGAGAAGACTTGAGAATTATACATACGATCGCCTTCAATGACTGTTCTAGACTCAACTCTGACCTCTTTCAGCATTTCAGGATGAATTGACGGAAGTGCAGAATCGTGTTAGGGCGGAAGAGGAGGGGAGATATAAAGTGGTGGTTTGGGAGCAAAATGTCCCTTAAAGACCACATCACAGGCAGCTTGTCCGATCAATTCGTTGAAAAATGAGCAGGGCGGAGGCCATACGACAGTCTACCCAGAAAACATGTACATCTACATTTAGCATACCTGTCATGGAAGCCCCAACGGTCCCCGCCGTCGTTTCGGGCAACTCTCACATCACAGATCCTATCATCCAGCCACCGAAAGCTCCATCGCACATCACGTCTGTGATCTCTTACATGTATCGTTGAATTCTCAAGTTTTAGCAGCATCAGCTTTCTATATTCACGGGGACCTCCTTCGGATTACCCTTTTGGGCAACCTCTCTGACTCAACGTAGCGCTCATGAATCAACTAGCGCCCTGCGCTTGGCTTTCGAGGGGCGCTCTAGAAGTTTGCAGTTTACGATTACGATCTGTCTCTTTAAAGACAGGCCAACGAAACAACATTCGATTTCAATATCCGGATGCACCACACCCCCTACTTCCCCAACTATTTTGACTTCTCCAAAGAATAATGATTTTTTAGCGATTTTACGTAAAAGATCGTCATTTTATTTCTTCAGCATTATTAACATGGCGCTACAGAATTTATTAGACTAAATTAGACTAAATTGGGCGGGCTCATAGTCTCCATAGTCCGTCTATTTATAGTCCCAGAATCATATATGCGACATAACATCCGCTTACGTCATCCGTCGGCGCATCAACCAATCTTGGCTTCTACAATGGACCCACGTGATTTCTGTTTGCTCTTTCGCTTGAAACGACAATCGATCGATGGCTCTGATTGCGCTATAGAAGTCATTCGATGAGATTATATAGTGGACACGTGTTGGTGAACGGATCTACCGGATGCAGTTCAAGCGGACGACGCTGCAGCAGGAAGCGGATGTTAAGCCGTTCGTCGTCTTCCGTTTGTTTACATTCGGAAAAGGCGTTCACAGGAAGCGGTGTCTATGCTTCCAGGGCTATTTATATTACATCGTCTGCTGTTCGGTGATATT
>JACEVL010001548.1:0-25833 GCA_020284085.1 Aporrectodea caliginosa
GTAGGTTCCTTGAAAGGGCGCTATATAAATGCTCGGAATGAATGAATGAATGAAAAGAAAGATGTGATAGTAGTACTAGTTTAGCCACCCTCCATCCGTCAGGTTTGGGACTGGCACTGCAACTTGTAATTGGATCCACAGTTTAACGGCAGCTTATTACAACATAGGCCGTTGCCACCGACAAAGATTAGTTTTGGCATATTACAGCTCAGTTAAAATTAAAACGTAGACAAGTAATAATGTGTAAAAAAGGCGTCTAATAGAGCAGTTTCAAAAGAGATGTCTAGAAAATGCCGTTTCAGAACGAAGATGGTTAGCTTCGACCGCTCTCCTTTATCCAGGCTTATAACCGGCATTGCTCCTAGATGGGTCAGTAATTATTGTTGCCATTCTTTAACGACATCTTATGGCTGCCAGGGTGTTGACGTCGCCCTCCTCCAATATCCAATACTCGGTTTGGCACCACTCAATGACGATTGCTGCGGAATTGAGTGTACGACAATAGAAACGTTGAAGGGAGGCACGTGGTTTCTGTTTAACGATTGTGATTAGTGTCACCCTCCTCTTTTATCCTCTTTTACCCTGGCTCCACCTCAGAGGCCTCGTTCTCATAAAACATTTCGCTACATTTAAACAAAGTCTTTTTAAAAATAAATGTCTACCCTTCAGCCAAAATTTTCAATTCGTACGGAATATGTTTAACGTCGTCAGCTCTCCTATTAAAGCAGTGAGTTTAGAAACATCTTTCGTCATCAAAGCCTTGAAAGTCGTAATAGGAAATATCCTTTACATATTTTAGAGACGTTGTTAATTGGCTAGTTGCTATTTATCGAAAATGTGTCATTACAAAGGTGATAAGCGTCGTCCTCTTTAATTCACCAGGCTTGAGACTGGCACTATCACAGGTAGGGTTGTGGTAGTGTCAATTGTAGTAATTAATTTTGCACGAAAATGTCGAGAATATAGCGTCTGTCAACATTTACTTAAAGATTGGTTATGCAGATGACAACATTATTAGCAGCACAAGTGTGAGAGCTCTTGCAAACTCAGTTGTAATAAGTAAACTGACCGTACATTGTCAGCGGGAGGATCATACGAAGAGGGAGAGGACGGGCCACCTGCCTTCATATGCCGTGACCAAGAAATATGAAGTCGCTAGCACTTCATACTCTTATGGCTAGCTTCAGGAATTGCTCTTCTGCCTCTTGTTCCTCCAGTGTATAACGATATCTTAACGTCGACCTCGGTGATGAAACCTATTTTTTGAATGAAAATGTCGAATATATAGCATCCTTTGAAAGCGATTTAAGGGTGTCGAAAGAGATGGTAACACAATTAGTAGTATCTAGTCTTTAGCGACATCTTCTGACTGCCAGGTTCGGTAACGATGACCTTAACTTACATATTAATTACGGCATTTTCATTTTTTGAATGAATCGATGGATCCAGAGTTTAACGACACTTAATGGTAACAAAGGCCGTCAACGTATACACAGAAATTATTTTCTCATAATACAGCTTTAAAGTTTAAGATATATTTAGTAGTGTCCACGTTTAACGGCTGCCAAGGCCGTTCACATCGACTTTACCTTACCTATCCTGTATATCTTAGTGGCTGAGTTAAAAGTTGTAACAGTCATGGAATACTGTATATCCTGTTCAAGGCTTCATAAAATGGGTGTCACTATAATTATGACTTTTATTTGAACGCAAGGAGTAGCTGTACCGCAGTATGCGACAGTAAGCCCCTCCTTTAGCCAGGCTTTGGACTGGCTTTACCAGAGTTCGAGCTTGATTGGATTTGAGTAGTCGGGTTGATTTGGATTTTAACCCTCGTACGCCTATGAGGGGTGTCTAGTAGACCCCGGGCCGGTTTTTTTAGTATTTCACTCAGTATCCGATTGAGTTTGGTTGTGATATTTTATGACTTTGTTGCTCGCCCAGTAATGCGCTAAAGTAATAAAAATGCAATTGGTTTCTCATACTGGTTACCATGGAAACGGCATGTAAACAACATAACCCAGAAATAAGGCTAAAAACACATGCGGTTGCAATGTGCAGCAAATGATTTGGTGTTATTTTTTGATAAAGTATAAGCATTACAGTATTATTTCGTGAAGGATATACGTAAACAAACTTAGATAATGACTTCTAGACGTAGATTTTCGCTAGCTGAGGCTACTAAAATGATCGTTGATGATGAAGATGATGGTCATATGAGTGACAATACAGACGACAGTGACGATTACTCCGATGTCGAACCTGAGGCTGCTACTGCAAAAGATCTGGATCGTAACAGTGAGAATTCGACGAATTCTGCATTAGAATGTGAAGACCGGTGCAGTTTGCATGAAGAACAGTCGTCTCCAACCAGCAGTTCTGATGATGAGCAGTCGTTTTCGGGAGATGCGGCAAATGGCTATAAATCGAGAACAGGAAGACAATGGTTAGGGTTAGGGTTAGGGTTAGGGTTAGGGTTAGGGTTAGGGTTAGGGTTAGGGTTAGGGTTAGGGTTAGGGTTAGGGTTAGGGTTAGGGTAACCTAACCCTAACCCTAAGATGTCTCGTCGCTGTTGCAATTGTGCCACGGAAAATGACCAGTAGGCTGACCAGCACTGTAGGTAATTACGACCAAAAGGACATCTATATAGCACTTATCACTCTGTCCGAATAATATGCTACTGCTAAGACGCGATATATATGAAACTACATTGTTACATGTTTTGTTTATCTACAATGTACCACTGAAAATGATAGGCTACATAACTGATAAATTCACATGTATGTGAATACTTCGCATACCCGAGTATTTGTAATTAGTTTTATTGTTATGTTACACATATACAAGTGTCTGCAGTGTCTCCTTGTTTTAATTTTAAGTTACAACAATTAAAAAATTGGATAGTCAATGCAAAACAGTACAATAGACCTAGGGGTCTGCTAGACCCCCCTCATAGTACTAGAATGACTACAAAAAGTTCAGTCCTCGGAGGGTTAATCTTAAGTAGTTCCTGCTTCTCAATGAACTACTTGATGACCAACTATTACAAATCTAACCTAAGCGAATAATGCTATAATCTGCTTAGACATCTTTAAATGTATTGCAATGCTTCACAGTTTCCTTCAGTCGCGAGTTCATGACAGAATTTGCTGATTAGAAACGTTAAACCTTCAGCTATGCAACTTAAACCTGCATGAAGAAGCAATTGAACGAATAAGCATTTGTGTCATATTTATAACATCGTCTTGAACTTATTTAAAGTTGTATTAACTGATCCCAACATTATTAGCAATATTTAGTGTTTAACTTGATCGTGCAGTGTTCGCGTTGCCTATATTACAGATTTCTTAAAATTGCTCAGTATTATAAAATTACACAAACTTTCTAAATACGTCTACGTAGAGCGTTGCGTTAAAAACAGGATACCAGTGTTAGCCCTGGCATCGAGAGGGTCCACGAGATGGTAATTTTTGGTGTCACGAGCTCTGATCGGATTGGCTTTTGGGGACACATTGAGAAAATATTCTGCAAGCCCGACAATTCATGTTCGTGCTACGTGTTTTGGTCGCCCACGGTCTTCACGGTCAACGTCTCTTTGACGTTGTTAGAGCTACTACCCTCGCATGGCTACTTTATGCCTCCCCTGTTTGGTGGGAATTTGCCACTGTAGGGGAGCGTAAACGACTTAACGGTATTCTGAGTAAATTGACCCGTTCAGGCTTCCTCCCTTCCGATTTTCCTAGTTTTGACAATCACTGTTCTAGAGCTGATTCTATTCTTTTCCGTTCAATTCTCTCAAACCCTTGTCACGTCCTTCACGACCTCCTCCCTCCCCGTAAGATCACTCCATACAATACGTGACCAGGGCCACATGATCTCACCTTACCTAGAATTGACGCCTTTGAGAAAAAGTTTTATTATTATGAGAATGTTATATGACTTAGCATAAATGTTTGTATTATTTACTTCTTCTTTAAGCTACTGTGCGTTTGCTGGTAGTCAAATAAAGACTATTCTTACTTAGTTACTTACCTGTTTAAACACGACCTTCAAATCAACGTATGCGATCCACAGAGCGGCAGGTGTTTCTCTCGCCCGGTGTCGATGAAATTATTCATTTTTGTTCGAACTGGAAACTTTTAAGAAAGCGCCATTGCAAGTTATATACACGAATTTAGAAATTACCATTACATTTTTGAAATATTTTAATGTCCGACACTGTTCATACTCTGGCATATCCAGTCCCAAGCCTGGGGAAATTGCGGGGGCTATACTAATCATCTTTGTTAGACACTGTGTCGTTAAACAGCAACTAACCAACCTTCAAATTTTCTAATTGGAATTTCAAAAGAATACGCTGAATTATGTTAACCCTTTAAAGGGCGGTGGCCTCGTAATTGCCACCAACCGGTTGTTACCCCTAATGGGCATAAAAATCATAATTGCCACATATTATATTCTTATTATATTCATATTATATTCATATTATATATTCATATATTATATATTCACATATTATATATTCATATTATATTCATATAATATTCATATTATATTATATTCTTTTTATATATTTATATATATTATATTCTTATATTCTTATATTATTCTTATATTATTCTTATATTATTCATATATATATCTATATATTATTATATATTATTATATAGTTATATATTTATTATATTATATTGGCGTAACGAGGGAGGTCAGGGGGCGGCCGCCCCGGCGCAGCACTGGGGGCGCAAAATTAGGTTTTTTCCAATTTTTTGTCAGAAAATAGACAAATTTTAGGTTTTTTAAGCAAAAATTTTAGAGAAATTTTAGAAATAGACGTTAGAAATAGACGTAACGTACCACAGGGGGGGCGCAAAATGAGGGTTATCTACGAAAAAGCCAAAAAAAGTCATCCAAAAATGTTTTGACGAAAATTGGAAATTCTTGCCCCCGGGCGCACGAACCCCTAGTTACGCCACTGATATTATATTATATTATATTATATTATATTATATTATATTATATTATATTATATTATATTATATTATATTATATTATATTATATTATATTATATTATATTATATTATATTATATTATATTATATTATATTATATTATATTATATTATATTATATTATATTATATTATATTATATTATATTATATTATATTATATTATATTATATATTATTATATATTATATTATATATTATTATTATATATTATATTATATATTATATTATTCTTATATTATATTCTTTTTCTTTCACCAGGTGTATCTTTCAAATTTTAGGTCTAAATATAACATGTGGTGCCTAAAAAATGTAGTTTGCAGCAATAGAAAGAACAATAAGCGCTCCAGAATAAAGAGCAGCTTCTGTGGAGTTTCACTTTGTGTCACACCTTGCTTTTCCAAGTTTCACAAGTAGGGCACACTTTAGATTATGAGAACGGCATATCTTGGAAACATTATCTTGGAAACATTATCTTGGAAACATTACTGTTGTGTTGATGCAGAGGATTACAGTAAGAGTACAATCTCTTCAGCATAACACTAGAATTGCACATAAACATTAGTCAGTTATAGCCTCTCACATTGGACTCCTAATGGGCGGTGGTCGTAATTTTGCCACGTGTTGTCTGCAACGAACGGGCAGTGGCAATCAAACTGCCACTGTTTACAAAATTAAAGATATTTTTATTACAACAATGTTTCCTTCTTGTGGTCATTTTTCTTCAATTTATTGTGTATTTACATTTGTTATAAGTGTGCGGGGCGCTTCTGCCCTTTAAAGGGTTAAAGCAAAATAATTATTTATGCACTGTCACTGTTTAAAATGGTGTTTTAATAGCAGCCTATGATTCAGAGTAGTTAAAATGTTGCTAACCTAATAATCATAATCGTTGCAGGCACGACACGCACATATGATGGGCGATAACATAATAATTATTTTTATTTCACCACAGTTTAACGTCGTCTTATGACATCAAAGGCCGTTGACGACAATACAGAAAATATGCAATACAATCAGAACAAGAAACTTATAGCATCCGAACAACACCATTAAAGGTGTCGAAACAGAGCTTTACAATTTCACTAATATTCAATATTTTTCCAACATAAAGTATTTAATCTCATACTGTCTGTGATCATTATGTCCTGACAAATTTCATTAACTAACAAAGCATACATGTATTATAACTGATTAAGGTATTCCTTTAAACTGTTCATGTACATTAACCAAGCCATACCATTATGCAATATTGAAGAACTAAAGTTGAATGATAGTAATATTGTAATATGAATATTCATTAACCAATAAGTAATGTTTATAATTTTCCAACATCGGGTTCTTATTATTATGACAAAACATATTTTAAACAAAAATCAACAGTCGAAAAGAAGTCGTCCATGGATATTTCGGCAAACAGCATTGTAACACAGTACTGCAATATTATGCAACACAGCAGGCACTCCGATACAGCAACCAAACCAAACCATTTGTAATATATAATACTGTAAAACCAAAGTTGAATAATAGTAACCAGCGTTGCAACCAACATTGCACAATAGTAATATGGCAATATAGATATTCATTAACCAATAATTAATATTAATAATTTTCCAACATCAGAATTTTATTATAAATGTTATATGACATAACATATTTAAAAATTAACAATTGAAAGATGTTATCTATGAGTGTTTCAGTAACCAAAATGTACACATACAACCTAAATTAAAGTATAATATTCCAGTTACAACTTGTGAATCACAATAATGCATTATTTACTTCAAAATTATAAAAGTGTATTAATAAAAGACTAATTAAATATTTATAGTTATAACTAAGAAATACAACTATTCACAGGAACAAACTTAAAATATCCAATTACAAAATTTTACCTTTATTGATTATCTTAACTAACCTATACATAATAAGCGTGATGACGATGGTTATATATAAAGCTTAAATTTATTTTAAAATAGGTGTCCAGTGATGCATAGACATTGCTTGTTGTCATTTCATATAATAAAAAATGTATTGCTATTCTTATATATTATTTGGCTATTTTGTAAAGCTTGATTTTTACGCGCAATATGTAATCTACTATTCTATGTAGTGTACATTATATAAGTTCTATATTTAAAAGAGCTGCTGTCACGTATATCCATTGTTGCATGTAGGCGCTTGGCCTTAGCACGTGTAGCTATAGCTCGTGAGGGTTATGAAGGATGGGCCACGCGCCTAATGCTTTTGGCGCCATTACTCTACTATAAATCTAGCCGCTTTGCCTGTAAACCCAAGTCTAGTTCCGACTGGCTTCAAGATTGCTGTGGACTTCATGTTCCAGGATCCGTTTGATTTCGTCTATTTGTTCGTGTACGCTGATGTTCGGTTGGTCTCCTGAGGGATGACGCTTGTATCCGCTTCGACGTCGTCGTTTAAATCCTCTGTTAAGATTGCTGGGTTGTTCGTTTGGACGGTTTTGATGCTGTATCGTTTTGTCTGCTGTTCTGCCGTGGTTCGAAAGGTATAATAATTTCATTGTAAATAGATAATAAATCATGTGTTATATTACTCGGGACTCGTAAGCAGTTTCTCTCTAGCATAATATCCCACAATATATAATGATTCATATAATATAGTTTTAGACCTATTAAAAGGTGTCTAAACAGATCTAAATATTATTAGTAGCATTCACTGTTTAACTGATTAATTCTCATTGTTTTCAGTTCAGATTTCTTCACGTATAATATAGAGTTACACGAAACTTGTAAGGACGTCTACGGGGAGCGTTATGTTAAAAACTGGGTAAAAGTGTCCTGTAAATTAAAGGCGGCCTTCATATCAGCGTATGCCATTCTCAGGTGTGGCAGGTGTTACTCTCGCCGGGTCTCGATGACATTATTCAATGGTGAATAGCATCGGTCAAAATCTATTTAAAATTGTCTAATTTTTCGACTTGGGATTGGCACTACCACAGGAAGGGATGTGGTGAAGTTATGTATGGAACGCAATGAAAACAGAACGAGGGGAAAATTAGATGCGCAACGTAAAGAAAACGAGAGGCTTATAGCGTCATAGAGACACCATTAAAAGGTGTCTTAGCAAAACCTTGCAATATCACGACAAATGTATGTATGTATGAGCACTTGTTATATTGTATTGTATTGTATTTATTAATTTATATAGCGCCGCTCACAGCAGTGACCATTCAGTAGCGCACCCAGAAGAAGGTTTTGAGTGGGGAGATGGCTGTAGGAAGAGACCCAGAAAGAATGGTAACACGTAGAGAGGAAGGAAGGGCATTCCATAGGGAGGGCCCAATCGTGGCAAAAGATCTAGTTTGAGCCATAGTATATATATTATATATTCGTTTATTGAGAAAAACAATCTGACAAAAACGCAGAAATGCTAACATGAGTGATAATGAATAATTAAGGTTCATTAGAAAGTCTTAAAATAAACTAGTAAATATTTTTATATAATGATCTGGGAATAAATTGAGAGTTGTCCTTGGGTGGGAGAGTATGGTTGTGTGCTCTAGGTCTTAATTGGTGAGAGGAGAGGGGTCGGAGTGGAGGTAGGAGTTGGTGAAGTACATGCTTGGGGTTGTGCAATATTCAGAAAAGGAGTTTTGCATCAGCTATATTGACAAGTTCAGAGACTGTTGGAAAGGATTGCTCTAGGTAGCCTAGGCGTTTGGCTCTTTTACGGAGTTTTTCCAGGCGTTCTTTATCGGAAGCCAGCATGAGACCCAACCAGGATGGGGAGGTATGTAGAAGTTTAGCAACGGTAGTGGTTTTGGTTACATTATGGATGGATGAGGAAGAAAGGCCATGGGTTTTGAGTTGTCTGATAGCATAAAGAGATGAGGAGCAAGTGGCTGTGAGGTGGCCTATATGGGCTGTGAGTTTGAGGTTATCTTGAAGGATGACACCCAGTATCTTCAAAGTTTTAACTCGGGTAATATTAGGTAATGGTGGAGGAGGGTCAAATTGGTGTCGAGGGCGGAAAATGATCATTTCTTTAGATTTAGAGCTATTTAAGGTAAGGTTATTGGCAGAAGCCCAGGTAGAGATTAAATGCAGTTCAGATGGAATATATAGTATGAGCCTGAGAGGATCCAGTAAGGAGGTAAGTGTCATCTGCAAATTTGGACATACAGTGTAAGAGTAAGGGGCTGAGCAGGGTGTAGGTCTGAACCAGTAATGGAGAAGTTGGTAGGTCATAAGACAGAGCCTTGAACTATACTAGCATTGATTGGGAGGAGAGATGAAGAGTGGCCTTTGAATATAGTGAGGTGTGAGCGTTCAAGATGATATTCAACTAGCCAGTTATAGATTTGGTCTGGGATATCAAGAGTGGAGATTTTGTCAAATAGGGCAGAGTGCTTAACTGAGTCAAATGCTTTGGAGAAATCAAGGGAGATTATTGAGACATATTCATTGGTTTTTAGGAGGATTTGTGTATGATGTATGATAGATATTATGGCTGCAGAGGTGGAACCAGTGGGTCTGAAAGCAAATTGATCTGAAACCAGGGATTCAAGGGGGGCTTGAGTAAGTGTAGGGTATATAAATCTCTGAACTATTTGCTTTTCGACTATTCTGGAGAGAACAGGGAGGATGGAAATTGGGCGGAAGTCAGCATTTTGAGAGGGGGAGTTGGTTTTAGCTTTTGGTCGGATGATGGCTATTTTCCATTGGGGAGGGATGAAATGGGATAGGAATGAGAGATTGATAAGGTGAGACAGAGGTAATGAAAAGAATGGGGCGGTGAGTCTAAGAAACCAAGCAGGTAGGTTGTCATATCCAGTGGCAGTAGGATGCAAATGGTCGAGAAGATAGAATAGTTGGTATTCTTCAATAAATGGGTATTTGGGAGGGGCTGTGAGTCGGAAATTTGGGAGGCGAGTAGTGTTCCTAACTAGTGGAACAATAAAATACAGCCCGTAAAAACAAAGTTTTTTACTAATATCCATCTAGTATCCTATAATGCGTCTTGCGAAGCAGTTACCTCTACAAATATATAGTCCGCGTTCATTTTACGTCATAGCGTGCGTTTAATCAGGCAGCGCACCCGTTTTTGTTGCGGCCAATGACAACGCTGCGTATCGGAAAAGTTGATTCCCCGATTCGAAAAGTTGAGTCCCCGATTCTATAAGCTTGCCTTTTTTGGGGAGCTGAAATTTTTATAGAATGAAGTGTCTGCGAGGGCGAGTCTATCTGCCAAGTTTCATGACGATTGAATGATTGCAAGTGATCGAATTAGTCGTCGCAAGATTTGACTTTTTAGCCTGTAGCTCAAACATTCAAGCAAGATTTCCGTAAGTTAAACTAGATGGATAAAAAGAGTATGCCTGACCAAGGAGCGAAGAGGTAGATAAGAAACTGAAGAGAGAGTGGAGCGATATTTAGGAGCAATGCCCAATTTGGATTCAAGGACTAAAGCGCCCGTTCAAGATTTCTACTCAGAGGCGCTCCCGACTACAGCGCGGACACTGAATCGGAGTTTCACGCCGAAGCGCGTGTACAATTGCGAGTGAAGGACTTGCCCAGGGTCTCTACGCGGCGGCTTGAGGTGGATTCGAACCAGCAACCCTCCAGCTTCAAAGCACCGAACATACCCCTACACCACCACACTAAAACAATAGTGCTATATTCATACAAGAAACATTTTTCAGACAGTGCATAATGACACCTTATGACTGACTGTCAGGGCTGTTGATTTCGCCTCCTTGTTTCTTCATGCTTGGGACTGGCACTACCATGCAGAGTAAGGACAGTAGTGTCGTTTTGATTATCAGCAATTCGTCATCATACATATATAGCATAACGACAACTTATGGCGTCGGTAAAAAATTCTTTTAACAGTCATCACTGCTGGCATTTCGTTTCACTGCAGCAACAGAGAATCTCAATAAAGCACATGTTATTTGTTTAACCACAGTTTAACGTCGTCTTATGACATCAAAGGCCGTTGACGACGGAACCAGCGCATTATGTGTGTGTGTTTCCTTTTTAACGACTAGCCCTCCTCCTTTATCCAGGCTTGGGACTGGCACTGTCAGAAAGCGAACAGTGGCGGAGTTAAAAGCGCATTATGTCACCGTGACCCATTCGTATATAGTATCAGTAAACACGGTTTTAAAGGTGTTTAACGAGAGCTCTTTCACCAATCTTCAACCGCGTCTTATCACTATATAGCTTAGGAAACAACGTTTAAAAGGTGTCCTAAAGAGAGCGCTCAAAACAATCTCTCTCTGTCAACCAAACTCGGATCTTCTCTTCACCATCTCTTGACAACCCCCTCAGCGCTCGTGAATAAGCTCGTTCCCTGCGCTTAAGTTTAAAGTAGGGCAATACAAATTTGATTTTTCAAGCGTCGATATATTATGCGATACGAACAGTTAGTTCTGTTCAAAATAATTACATACCTCTTTTTAGTGAGGTAATAACCATCAGTCCCAAGCCTGGATAAAGGAGGAGGGCGACGCTAATGGTCTTTGCTATCACACACTGGTCGTTAAACAGTAAACAAGCAAGTAAGTGAGAACTGTTGAAAATTATTACACACCTCTTTTACGTTTAGTTTTCGTTCTACAAGTATAAGATACGATCGATGAAAGTCAATGCGAAAAGGATTCTATAATGTGAAATGTGTTAAGAAAAGGGAACAGTGAAACCTGGGGAAAATTATTGCTATCGACGTCAACGACCTTTGTTGCCATAAGATGTTAAGCTCTGGATCAATTACAGCTAGTGGCTTCCTTCAGTAGAAACTACTATTACGGGAAGTAACTTTTTCAGTAGAAACTTCTGTTATCGATAGTTGCTTTCCTTAGTATAAACAACACTAACAGATAGTTACTTTTGTGCAGAGGCTTTTCTCTCTTGCCTTGCAGTTGATCAAATATCTCGCCTGATACTCCATAGGACGTGTAGTCATTGGAACGTATAATACGTAATAGCTATATAGAAATCGAATGAATGGAGCTAGATAAATTATATAAATGGCTTTCATAGATAAATAGCTTCAATGGAGAGCGTGTTGGATTGTCGATCGAAAGGTTCGGATTTCGACGCCACTTGCGACACCTAGCGAACTCAGAGATAATGAGCACACTGACCGCAAACTAGACCAGGCCGTGAGATGGATACAGAAAGATTGAGACTGCCAGTGAAAGACCAGGCGATGAGAGACAGAGAGATTGAAACGCACAGACACAGACACAGACAAAGAGAGAGATACAGACAGACAGGCAGGCAGACAGACAGGGAAACAGAGTCACAGACAGAGACATAGAAAGACAGAGAGATAAAGAGACAGACAGGCAGATAATAATCAGACTGCAGAAAAGAATTAATTCTGCAAAGCTTATCTCTGTGGGTTCAAGGGACTCCTCCTCTTTCTCCTCTTCTTCTTCCTCATCCTCCTCCTCTTTCTCTTCCTCTTGCCCTTCCGCGGTAGTCTAATAATATAATAATAATAATTTAATAATAACAATAATAATAATAATATCTTTTCTTTAATAAGCGCCTGACAAACGCACTGCGCTGTACATTTACATGTTATGCAATTGAAACAATCTTAACTAGTTAACTACTAACAGAACAGACAGCTTGCAATACAACGGCGCTAATAGCAGCCTACAAAGCATATCCGCCCAACGGGGGCTCGAACTCGGTACCTCTTGGTCTCTGTGCCAGATGTTATCCAATGCGCCACGGGCCTCCCCATGCCATCGTGTGGCGCCCCTAGGAGTGTCGCCAACTTCCAGCGATTATCCCGACCGACGGAAAGACGGCGTTAGTCATTTAGTCGCTTTAAAACATTCATACATACATACATACACACCTACTTTCTCTTCACAAATAAGTAGTAGTAGTAGTTTCAGTTTAACGACACTGTGTGATAACAAAGAACATTAGCGTCGCCCTCTTTCATCCAGGCTTGGGACTGGCACTGCCGGGCACTACGGCACAGACTTGCAGTGGCGGAGTTTCACAAAATTAGATTTTCACGTCTTTAGTCTCTGCACTCTCTAGCTGTAAGTTTTGTAAGAATAGGGATGACCATCGTTGTAGTAAACGTTTCTTCTTCTTTTGGACTGTTTAACGACTAGCTGTATGGTAACAACGACCCTTAGCGTCGCCCTCCTCCTTCTTCCAGGCTTGGGACTGGCACCGAGACTGGCACAAAGCACGGAGGTGCAATGCACGAACGTTCAGTGGCGGAGGTAATGTTGCCCTTGCGTACTTGGTCACCGATCCTCGTCTCCGCTTGGCCAGGAGTCAGACGGGCTGAAGCTCATCTTCTCTGGCTGGCCAGATGTCAGAATCGGCTGAAGCCCCCTCGCCACGTCAAGGCGTACGCATCGGACATCCACGCCGTCGAGTGAAACTTCTGAGGCAGTTGCTCAGAAGTTTCACGTAAACGATTAACATAATTGGAAATATATATAGCGCCTTTGATAACTCTTTTAAAGGTGTCGTCAGAGATCTCTGTTTTAGTCAAATTTTAGCGACGCCGTGCTACTTCCGGAACAGTTGAGTCAACGGTACCGTTTGTTATTATTATTTCTTTTTTCTGTTATTATTATTATTGTTGTTATTATTATTATTGTATTGTATTGTATTGTATTGTATTTGAACACTTGTTATAGCGCCCCTACCAGATTGCCCATTCAGAGGCGCTGAATGGGCAATTATTATTATTATTATTATTATTATTATTATTATTATTATTGTTATTATTATTATTATTATTATTATTATTATTATTATTATTATTATTATTATTATTATTATTATTATTATTATTATTATTATTATTATTATTATTATTCCAATGGTTAACGTGAAAGGCCGATGGCGGCAATTCAGAAATGACATGGTTTGGTTAGTTGCTGTTTAACGACACTGTGTAATAAAATGGATGTTTAATGTCGCCCTCCATCTTTCTCCAGCCTTGGGACTGGCACTACCGTAGCTAGGACATTGACGGAATTATTTTTGATTTACTTGTTTACTGCTTAAGACCACTGTGTGGTAACAAAGAACATTAGCGTCGCCCTCATCCTTTATCCAACCTTGGGACGTTCACGGTCAGAGTAAAAACAGTGGCAACGTTTGACTTATATATAGTTAATAATAATAATAATAATAATAATAATAATAATAATAATAATAATAATAATAATAATAATAATAATAATAATAATAATAATAATAATAATAATAATAATAATAATAATAATAATAATAATAATAATAATAATAATAATAATAATATCTTTTCTTTATTAATAATATAATAATAATAATATCTTTTCTTTAATAAGCGCCTGACAAACGCACTGCGCTGTACATTTACATGTTATGCAATTGAAATCTTAACTACTAACAGAACAGACAGCTTGCAATACAACGTTGACAATCGTGGTAATAGTGCGATAAATACAGAAATCTGTACTGTTTAATGAAAATGATAAACTTATAGTCTCAGAGAGAAGCCATTAAAAGGTGCACAAACAGAGTCTTACAAATCACCTCAAATATTTATTGTGTATATGATATACCTATTGTAATAAAATGGTGTACTGCAAATTAAACTATTTTTGCAACAGTGGTCCCACTCAAGACATATTTGAAGCAAAAACGTTCTTGATAAACATTACTAGTGCGCAAGAGAATCTCAATCTAGTGATTCCAATAATTTTGAAAACAACTTCAGTCACATGTGCACATTGCACATAATAATTATTTTATTTGTATTTATGATTATAATTATGACAATATATTCGTATTCCTTTGTTTAAATGCCAATGCGATTAATCGGTAGTCTTCAGTTTAGCGCCATCTAATGTCAACATCTATCGTAATAATACATCAAATAATAATAATTTCACAAACATTATACACCTTTAAAAAGCTAAAAGAAATCCACCAAAAATAGATGGTTATAATGTGGTCCGTAAAGACTGTACAACTAATACAAAGGGTGGCCTTGTCATTTATATAAAAGTAGGAATAAATTTCACTTTACTAGATATAGAAGATAATCCGAATATTGAAATTCAAGGAATTGAAATTAAAACCAGTAATGGTCACTTAAAAATTTTTAATACATATATATCACCTTCACATCAATTGGTTAAAGAGGAAATTGAACATCTTTTCATAAATAAAAGAACAATTATAGTAGGTGATTTGAATGCGCATAATAAACTTTGGGGATGCTCATATACGAAAATAAGAGGAAGATTATTAGAAGAAATGTTAGCTGAAAAGAATATGGTTGTCCTTAATACAGGGCAGGCCACTTATATTACTTCTAACATGCTAAATAATAACTCAGTTATAGATCTAAGTATATGCTCACAAGATGTAGCATTAAATACTAGACATACTGTTACTAAGTATAATATGGGATCTGACCATTTTGCATCCATTACTTTTGTTAACGAGGAAAGCATAATAGAAAATAACTTAAGTATGCAATTATGGAAATTAAATAAAGCTAATTGGAAAAATTATAAAGATTCTAGCAATTTAACATTAACTAATGAAGTCCTAATGAAAACAAATATAGATGATAAATATAATGATATATTAGAATGCATAAATACCTTAGCTAATCAATCAATACCTCTTAAAAAACAAAATCTAAGAAAGAATGAAAAGCGTAAGAAATTTAAACCTCTACCATATTGGAATGATAAATGTAATGAAGCTGTGTATAAAAGAAATCAATGTAGAAACAAAATGAAAAAAACCAAAGAACTTAATGATTATATGGAATACAAAAAGCAAGAAGCTATAGTTAGAAGAACCCTTAAGGTAGAAGCAAAATCTAGTTGGCAGGATTATTGCTCTACGCTTACTAATCAAACGAAGTTAGGATCAGTATGGAGCATGGCTAGAAAAATGAATGGAGTAGCAGCTTACGCATCAATTCCTACTCTTAATGATAATGGATTATTAGCTGAGTCAAACATAGATAAAGCAAATATACTAGCTCATACTTACGAAAAAACTAGTAACTCTCAAAATTATAATAAAAACTTCTTAAATTATATTACAAGTAATAACATAGATAATAGCCATATTAATAATGAAAATAATCGTAATGAGGAAATAGAATTAATGAACAAAATTTTTAATATGAATGAACTAAAACAAGCAATCAAATCGGCAAAAAATAATAAATCACCGGGGGATGATAGGATACCATACGAATTACTGAAACACTTACATAAAAATGCACTAAAAACTCTATTGAGTTTTTATAATGAAGTATGGATTGAGGGAAATATACCAAGTGATTGGAATCATGCCATTATATTGCCTTTACTTAAACCAAATAAGGATGCAACAAAACCAGAATCCTATCGACCAATTTCATTAACAGCGACTTTATGCAAAGTAATGGAGAAAATGGTTGCGAACCGTCTCCAGTGGTATTTAGAAAAAAATGCTATATTTACAAAAAATCAATCTGGATTTCGTAAGTATAAAAGCACAATCGATCAAATTCTTAAACTGCAGGATACAATACTTAAAAAGCTAAAAAATAAGGAACAAGTGTTGGCAGTTTTCATTGATTTTGAACGTGCTTATGACATGTTACATGTACCTACACTTTTACAAAAACTAAAAAAATTAGGAATAGTGGGAAACGTAGCAAATTGGGTCAAAAGTTTTTTATTTAACAGAACATTTCAAGTAAAGGTTGGAACTGAATTATCCGATAAACTAGTACAACAAAATGGGACTCCGCAAGGTTCAGTAATTTCTCCCCTATTGTTCCTAATAATGATTAATGATATTCCATCAGGCCCAGAAGGTGTTAATATGTCACTCTTTGCAGATGATAGTGCAGTTTACATAGGACATAGAAAAACTAAAACTTTAATTAAAAAAATCCAACAATCAATTGATGAAATAAATAACTGGTGTAATAAAAATGGGTTTAAAATATCAATAGCTAAAACTGTAGGAGTTCTATTTACTAATAAAAATCAATTACCAATAATAAACATTAAAATTGATCAAGAATTGATAAAAATGGAAAATAAAGCTAAATTTCTAGGAATGATATTTGATAAGAAATTAAGTTGGAAACCCCACATAGAATATATAATAGAAAAATGCAAAAAAAGATTGAATCTCATGAGAGCGGTTTCAGGTTATTACTGGGGAGCTTCTAAAAAATCTTTATTAGCAATATATAAAGCATTAATACGTTCAATATTAGATTATGGAGATGTGGCCTATTCTTCGGCTAGTCAATCGCTGTTAAATAAATTATGTACAATTCAAACTGAAGCCCTAAGATTATGTTGTGGAGCCCCAAAGAACACAGCAGCTTTAACACTACAAAACGAATGTGGGGAATTCCCCCTCCATATGAGAAGACTGTATAATTCCAATAAAATGGGAATTAAAATATTAGGAAATAAAGATCATCCATGTCAAATGAATTTCCAACCACATTGGACAGATGTCAGTAAAACACCACAAAACAAGAATCATTCTATACACTACAGAACAAATGAATTCATATCATCTCTTGATACATCTTTTATTGGACCCTGTTTTCCCCAAATTCCCCCTTGGACTAATAACAAAATAGATATAGATATCAGTCTCAAAAAGCAGATTAGCAAAAAAAGAGATAACCCTGAACTTCTGAAATTAGTTGCACTTCAAATGATATCAGGATATAAACTAGAAACACTTATTTACACGGATGGGTCAAAGGCAGACGAAGTTGTTACTGCAGCTTTTACAATTCCAAGTATAGATTTAGATAGAAAGTTTAGATTATGTAATGGATCCAGCATCTATGCAGCAGAGTTAACTGCAATAAAAGAAGCAGTAACATGGATACTAAACACTGAGAATAATAAGAACTGTCAATATGTAATATTATCCGACTCACTAAGTGTACTTACTTCTATTAAGAAAAATAAATCTGATTCACGACCCAATTTATTTAACGAACTGATGATGCAATTGAATAGATTGGAACCTAATCAAATAAAAATGGCATGGATTCCAAGCCATGTAGACATAAGTGGTAATGAAAGAGCAGATAAATTAGCAAAGGAAGCACTCAATTTAGATAATATTAATTCCACAAAATACTTAGAATCACAAGAGATGAATACTTTTATTAAAGACTATATAATAAATAAATGGCAAATAGAGTATAACGTTGAAAAGCAAGGGAACTTCTATAAAACCATATGCCCACTTGTTTCTACTAATATAAAATTTTCTGATCCATATAGGCATAAAGAAGTACAAATTAGTAGATTGAGACTTGGTGTTGCCATTACTAATAAAAAACTATTTCAAATGAAAAAGCACCCTAATGGGTTATGTGATACATGTGAGGTTACGGAAAGTATAGAACATATTCTATTGGAGTGTAAAAAGGAAAATATTTCAAATATTCTAAAAGATAAATGTAATAGTTATAAATCAGAATTTAATTTAAAATCTCTGCTTGATGTGGGATGTTTGCAGAGTGCAGTATATAATCTTGTTAAAATCATTAATAAAGGAAAAATACTATAATTATTGTCATAAATATTAGTATCAGATCAAATCTATTACAAACATATAGTTGAACACATTCCTTATGATTAAAATACCAATAAACACAAAATATGTGTGATTAATGGTCATTTCATTATTTCATTGCATTTTCTAATGATATTACATTGTTTCATAGGAAAATGTTTAATGAAATGTTTAATTAAGTATTCTGTCATGTAAATAATTGTTAACATGCATTCTTGTAAATAGATGTATGTTAAAATAAAATGTGTATATAATACATGTATATATATTACACATCTGTGCTGAATTTCTGTTTGCAAATAGCATTACATGTTATTTTAGAAAACTTAAAGAAGTACTGTTAATAACTTTGTAAACATATTTGAAAAGAGCTAATATAGCCAAAAAAAGAGCTGATATAGCCAAAAAAAGAGCTGATATAGCCAAAAAAGAGCTGAAATAGCCACCAAAAAAAGAAACAAAAGGAGAAAAAGGAAAAAAAAAAGGAAAAAAAAGATGTTAAAAAAGAATTACAATAAAAAGAGCCAATGGGCCAAACATAACGGAGATACAATACTTTAATATGTATCAAATCAAATAATATGTATCTATCAAATATTGTTAATATTGTTAATAAGATTGAGGAGAAAACAGTTATTAACATTATACGGAAATGATCTTAATCCGTCAGAAACTTTAAATACGTCTACATCTTATCAGAAACGGAATCAAAGCCAAGAAAAGAAAAAGAAAACTGTTGATAGAAATTATATGAAAATGAACTTAAATCGTCAGAAACTTTAAATACGTCAGCATCTTATCAAAAACGGAATCAAAGACGAGAAAGGAGAAAGAACATTTGTGAGAACATTACAAGAAAATGAACGGAAATACATCAACAACTTTAAAGACGTCAACAGCCTTTGTAGCTATAGGATGTCGTTAAATATTGGATTATGTATGTATATGTGCACTTTGGTTCAATTGTCTATCCTGAAGCCTCTTACTACTGCTACTACTACTCCTTTATTTCACAAGCTCGTTGACACAAACGCAACAAGATTACAAAATCAACAGTTTAGATATCGATTAGACAAAAATAATAGTCAAATAGATAAGAGGGTTAGGAATGTATTAATGACTGAGACCTATTGCTAAAGAAAATGATTGTTTAGCCTAATACACCATAAAGTACTCTAGGTATGAAATTTCGATCATCCCTTGCCGGCAAAGTGAAATCATGAGGCCGGGGTCGCAGATTATAATGACGAGTAATTATTGGTGGAAACAGTGAACGTAACACATGGAAATCGTTCCTTATCACTGCCTTTAGTAGACTGGCGTCAGCATCACACACCAGCTGATCGATATCCGGTGAGTTAGGAGGAAGATATCCGGCATGCTTGATTCGCTGCAGAAGTCTCTCGTATATATTAGGGTGTTTCTTAGCAGCACAGAAAAATATAAACGTTTTATTTTTTACGGTCTCACCCCCAGATTGGTTCCAATTAGTATAGAAACAACTCCTGCCAAGTTGTAGGAAATTATTTGAATTTTTAGAGGTCGCTCAAGAGATCTTTAGTTTTCATTAATTTCTGCGAAATCTTGAATTTTGTACGCAAATGAGATATATATTTTAGCAAGCTTCAAGCAAGCAAGAATTAACAATCATTATCTGTAGAGAGTCTAGGAAGCTTGATTACAGGTCTACTGATGAGTGCCTATTGTCTACTTGTCTAAAAATTTCCTGGCAATGACCTGGCAGGAAAGAAGTCTATTTTGCAAGTTGGAAATAGTCGACGGTGTCCCTGGACGACTTGAAGTCAATACTGTTTCTGATTTTCTTTCTTCGTAATAATGTTGCTGTAGGGCCTACTCCTCAATGAGGGCAACGCCTCTTTCAGCAGTGCCATTGACAACCTCAGATGTTCAACAGTCTTGATGGCATCCTTGTAATCGTCTCGATGACGTCATAAGTCCCGGTCACAATTCAGGAATCCAGCCGGAATTCCAAGCCGGCAGAAGAATTGCATCGTATTTTTTGTCACGAGTCCTCAATTCGCATGTTTTGGCATTACCTTTTGTCCCGTTTTACAGGCTCTTCAAAACCTTTCTTCTCATTAATTGCCTTTACCACTGCTCGTTGGATTCAACAGGCACTGTCGCATAAAAACGGCAAAGCCAGTGAGTTCTTTACTGAGATACCAAAGGTGATCAGCAAATTTCTTTCTTCTGGCATTGGCAATGGACTTGTTCACTGTTTCGTACGGGTCCAAGAGCTGAAGGAAAAGGAGATCATGATTTGAAGATGCAATTGGATTTGGAGAAGTGAACCAGGCCTTGACACAGATTCGAACAATGAAGATGCACATGCTCCGGAGTCCCTTCTCCTCTTTTAAATTGGCCGTGAAACATCCACATCTTTAAAGAGTACATTGCCTTTAATATCCATCTGGCATGATGTATGGCTCCAGGAGAAAAATCATCTCTGGGCTGATAATAGTGAAGCTGGCTTTCAGAAAATGCCAACAGGCTGTCCTTGTCATCTTTCAGCAGACTTGTTACCTCTTCATGAGCTGCTTCAGGTTCATATCTGGTCTGATCAATGTTGGTCCAGTTAATCTGGAAACGTTTACAGGTGGCAACGTCTGGCCCTGAGGTCAATGCAAACTGTCGTGGAAGGCTGCAAGCTGGAACTAACTCCATTATGTGGTGCCGAAATGCCAGGTGCAAAAGCTTCTTCCCGAGTTTCTGTTCCAGCAGAACACAAGCGACATTTCTATTTCCTGTGTTACTGGAAGTGGTATCAAAACACATGGAAGCAATGCGATCTACAAGGCACCAATTTCCTATCAAACGGGCTACGACTGAGATCTGAGCTTCACCAGTAGCCTACTGAAAGTCAATTTTGGAACACCAAGCAACTGGTTCACTCCAGCTCCTGCAACAATTACTGGCAATCGATCAACAACCTCCTGCCCAGTGAAGTATCTCAGGAGTTTACCATCCCAGTGGATCTCAAGAGAGACATTTCCTTGAAACTGTTCTTTAAGCTGTGAAACAATTTTAGCTCGATAGTGCTGTGCTCTTCTGTGAATTGACGAATGGTTGATATTTAACTCATAGACATCATGACCAAGACTTTGAGCAACTGTTGCTAATACAGACGTAGCCTTTCTGTCGCTCAATTTGGTTCAATTGAGGACTGCAGCCATAAGCTGGCTGTCATAATGTTAACTCGTGCCCTCTTTCTACAGCTTGCAGGTGTTGTGAGTCCACCAACAGCTCCTTGTAAGTTAGTATGGAGGATTGGAAGTAAATATAACAATCATACAGTGCTTCTGAATTGTTTCTCTGATTTATCGATTTTATACGAATTATGGCACTCGAATCTCTATTATAATTATTATTGCTATTATTATTAATAATAATTATAACAATAATATTTTATTATTATTGTTGAACAAAACAGATAAGTAAAATACAAAAGAAATAAATAGGTAGAAGCAAAAAATCTAAATTTTATTATTGAACTCCTATTTGTATTGCGTAGTTTGTGTTGAAGACCGAAAACATGCATAGGCCTACCCCAAGAAATTCAACTCTGTTGAGCGACCCCTAAATGTTAACCAAATTGACTAAAATTTTGTACAAGCTATTAATTTGACCAAAGGAACAAGTTTAGGGGGTGAGACTTTGAGAAATCCAAAGTTGGAAAATAAGAAACACCCTAATATCGTCTAGGAGAAAAGTAAGAAACACACACGTCGACCAACTAAACAATCAGCAGTGCCATGGAAACTGTCAATCAACAAGTCTATAGCAACTGTCAATCAACAATTCTATGACACAAAGGAGCAGTCGACTAAGGTCACGAATGTGCATACAGCAGGTGGATCCAGTAAAATGCATGGATACAGGCAGGCTTAAAGAAGAAGAAAGATATGATGAAGAGAGGAGCGGCGTCATCCATCGTTAGGTTGTGGCGTTCAAATCGCTAACCAGTCAATTGATGGATCTTTCGATATCAGATGGTAAGGTGAGGTTGACAACAACGGTCTAACAGTGAGAACACGACATAATAAGCAGTTTGAAACATGCAGCAGCAACAAAAGCATAGCTATAATAAACTGTAACAATTAAAATATTATGAAATCTAAATTGTTATGTAACAAATTATATATGTAATGTACATGTAAGCTTATCTTGAAAAGCGCCGGTGTGCGGTAAGGCTGATAACGGAAACACGGTCCACAGTGACTGTATAGAAAGTTTGAAAATCAGTGGATTAGACACCTTCAAATAATTTTACAGCAGCGCTATATGTTTGAAATTTTCGATCAATGTTAAATATTTTAGGGACCACTTTAAAATACCTGCATACAGTACATTTAACTCCGCCACTGATTATACTCTGTCAGTGCTAGTCCAAAGCCTGGATGAAGAAGGAGATTGACGCTAATGACCTTTGTTATCACACAGTGTCGTTAAACTGAAACTACTACTACTACCTACATACATACATACGGCTCGCATGCGACCCGCGGGGTCCGATAGCGCATTGGATAACACACTGGCATAGAGAGCAAGAGGTACCGAGATTGAGATCCGTAGGCGGACGTGCTTTGTAGGCTGCTATTAGTGCCGTGTATTGCAGGCTGTCTGTTCTGTTAGTAGTTAAGATTTATGTCTTCTGTCATTTGTGTCCTTGTGAATTATTTCAATTGAATAACATGTAAATGTACTCTGTAACCGGTTGCGGTTTGTCAACGGATTGTTTGAATAAAGAACATTATTATTATTATCTTCATCGAAGTTATTTTGCCGCCTTAGGACTGGAAAACATATGGCGTGATAACCGTAGTTGCTGCCGTTGGACTGGTAACTTAGTAGCGATTTGGTCTTACTTTTATCACGTTGTAGAGAGAGTTCGTAAATTGAACATAAGAAGATGCACCATGTATTTATAGAGTCATTGAGCATCAATTTTAAAGGTGTCTAAGCAGATTAACATTATTTAGTTTTTAACGAAATCCTATGGAATCAGACGTCCTTGACGTCGAAAGGTAACAGTTTTTTACTACCATAAAAGTTTCTCAAAACATCGCTTGCTTAGTTACTGCTTAATACCATTCTAACTTTAATTTCATTGTTTTATTTTTAAGTAATAAATTGCTGACTGTGTTATAGCTAATATGAAATGTCTCCCTCCTCCATTATCCAGGCAATGGACTGGTACTACCGATCCAAAACCTGGATAAAGAAGGAGAGCGCGCTTGAGACTTGCATTATATTAACATGTAGCTGATTAATTTCTTTATGGGTAAATATCCTTTCCGCAATCTTATGAGGTGATTATATTGTATGGTTCCGAAGGGTTGATCACGAGAAAAGAGGACATCGCACGATTGGAAGTCTTCGATATGTGGATTTGACGGAGGATGGAAAAAATTGTTGAATGGAAGGCATAACATATGAGGAGGTGTTGGAAAGGATCGGTAAGAACGATCTATGATAGCTACAATGGGGAGCGAAAGAGAAAAATGATTGGTCATATCTCGAGAGGATATTCACTCTTGATAACCGTCATTGAGGTCAGAGTGTCGGGGAGGAGGCCAAGAAACAGTCCCAGACAGATGCTGCTGGACTGGATTGCGATGGATTAAATTTACAGGGTAAATCTTCGAAATCTATTTGAACGCAACTCAAAAACCGCGTCATGGTTGAGCAGTTTGGACATCGACGCTATACCAAAAATCATATCCGCAATAGCCAGGTTCTTTTGTCCATTCCAGGTCAGAATCCGTGGAGGTCAAGCCGACGAGACAGCATGGCATTAAGCGACATCTTGTGGCCGTTGGCGTAATCCTCCTCCTTTCTAAAGGCCTTGGACTAGCACTAACAGAATACGAGCAATGGCCGAGTTCATTAGTTGTTTAAATATTGACTGTGACTTATTGAATGAACATTCATTAACAATAAAACGAAAATGTCTTATATATAATATCGTTCGAAGCCTGTTTAAAGGTGTCTTAGCTTGATTGTACATAAATAGTTGTGGTCAGTAGGCCTATTTAACTGGTTCATGAAACTTTCACATTGTTCACATTACATATTTAACTGCGTAAAGGGGAATAATCTATTTAAAGGTTCTATGGCAATTTGGTGCAGGATAATTCGGCGCGGATATTCAGAAGAGTATTTGACACTTTTATTCAAAGGTAAATTGCAATGAAATGCAATCAAGTTTTAGCAGATAATCTAAGACCAACCCGCTATGGGTAATAAAAAAGTTACGAATTGAAAGTTTAAAATGTGACCCAAGCGTTTTCTTTTAACCCTAAGGCTGCCAAGCTTTTTTTGTAACACTGGCTAAGGGGGGGGGTGGTTATCATTCCCCCCTGGATTTCGTGTTTGGTTTCACATATCATAACTTGTAATATAGCAATGGATTCAGCATTCATTTCTGCACAGAATGGTATATTTAGTTGTACATTATGTGAATGCACCTCGAAATTACATCACTTTTAACAATTGAACCCATTAATTAGCAATATTTTATATTATTGCGTACATTTTGTGCTTTTGGATAAACAAATGTAAGATTATGTGTGTTTTGAAACTAATCTATGTATAAAAGATACACATAATCATCCCTAAACATGTTTATATAGTATAAATGTACATCCATACATATATATATCCATAAATATATATTGGTTTACGTTGTAATGCTGTATTCAGCCATTTTCACACAGATTACGCGTATTATTATTTATTTTGATCACTTCCGGTATTCAAAAGACAAAGATGTAGGTATGCAAATGAAGCCCTACATTCCCTCTAAAGAATGGTATCTTTGTTTCTCTTCCAGGAAGACAAATGAATACGCTACAGACAAAAACTAAGGGTGGAGTGCTTCCATTCAGCCATTTTTCACGAATATTACGCGTATTATTAATTATTTTGATCACTTCCGGTTTTCACAAGACAAAGATGTAGGTACGCAAATGAAGCTCTACATTCCCTCTAAAGAATGGTATAATTGTTCATCTTCTAGGAAGAATAGTCAATAAGCTATAGTCGAAAAACTAGGGGTGGTGGTATCCACCCCCCCTCTGGTGCCTCGGGTATATCAGGTATAACTTTTGAATGGCGTGGGCTACCACCATGATGCTTACCCCAAACGATTTTCCGTTCCTCACCACTCCCACAATACATGAAGAATTGTTATGATTTTTATTGACTTTGTACATA
>JACEVL010001549.1:0-25490 GCA_020284085.1 Aporrectodea caliginosa
ATTATTTATAAACACAGACATATCATCAAATTAGACTGAGACATTCACACATACATCACTAAGGGCTAAACTAATGACTGGTTTTTCCTCTTTGGTCTCTCGTTCTTTAAAGACGTTTCTTTTTTGAGAGAGGCGCTATATAAATCTATAGATACAATACGATACGATACATCCAAACAGACAGACAGACAGACATATACACAGACGATAAGCTAAACTTTGTTTTTAAGACAGACTATATCAAATGTCTTACGAAGAGTAGCAGTCCCTTAAGCTGCCCGTGAGGGATTCATGGGTATGAAGTGTTACTGTGTTAGCGACTTCATTTTCTTAGTCTCAGGCCCTCTGCATATGAGGGTGGGTAACCAGTCCTCTCCCTCGCCGTCTCATCTTCACACCAACAGCGTACAGTCAGTGTACTCATTACGGCCGAGTTGAATAGGGGTGCAGGTAGAGCAGAAATCTCGACACAAATTTCTGCCCGGTGGGGATTTGAACCCCCGATCTCTCGATTGAATGTCCAGCACGCTAACCACTACACTATCAATAAAGAAAGGAAGTAAATAAGTAAGATCAGATAGAAATTGTTATAGCTCCTTTACCTGACTACTGCACTGAGGCGTTTCGGCCATGTTGTCCACGATCATCTGAACCTCTGATGTCACTTCCTGTGGGAGGAAAAACAAACAATTTAGAAAATAGTAAAACCATTCATTAACTCAAGTCTCAGCAAATGATCTGATTGATTGAATGATCCAAATCATTGACTGACTGATCTGATTGATTGAATGATCCAAATCATTGATTGAATGATCCAAATCATTGATTGAATGATCTGATTGATTGAATGATCCAAATCATTGATTGAATGATCCAAATCATTGATTGAATGATCTGATTGATTGAATGATCCAAATCATTGATTGAATGATCCAAATCATTGATTGAATGATCCAAATCATTGATTGAATGATCCAAATCATTGAATGAATGATCTGATTGATTGAATTATACAAATCATTGATTGAATGATCCAAATCATTGATTGAATGATCTGATTGATTGAATTATACAAATCATTGATTGAATGATCTAAATCATTGATTGAATGATCCAAATCATTGATTGAATGATCCAAATCATTGATTGAATGATCCAAATCATTGATTGAATGATCCAAATCATTGATTGGATTATCCAAATCATTGATTGAATGATCCAAATCATTGATTGGATGATCCAAATCATTGATTGAATGATCTGATTGATTGAAGATTAACTGATTGAGAGATTGCCAAAAATAACATCATTTTATTCAATCCTGATGTTGACCTCATTTATACGGTATCATTCTTCATTCTTTAACTTATCAAAGAAACAAACCTGAGTTTCCATTCCCTTCATTTCCTCACGAACACCTTTAATCTGAAAATACAATAAAAGAACATTTAGACTGGTCAACTACAGGGCTCTTACAATCCCCACCTCACTTTCACTCTCTCTCTCTACTCTTCCTCCTCTTCCTTTTCAATTTTCTCCTCCTTCTCAACCTTCCCAATCTTTTCCTCCTCTCTTCTTCCTCCTCATCCTCCACTTCATCCTCCACTTCTTCTTCCTCCCTTCCTCCTCTTTTCCTCCTCCTCCTCTTCCTCCTCCTCTTTCTGCTCCTCCTCTTCATCCTTCTCCTCCTCTTCCTCCTCCTCTTTCTCCTCTTCCTCCCTCCTCTTTCTCTTCTTCCTCCTCCTCTTTCTCCTCCTTCTCTTCCTCCTCCTCTTCCTCTTTCTGCTCCTCCTCCTCTTCCTCCCTCCTCTTCTGCTCCTCCTCCTCTTCCTCCTCTTTCTGCTCCTCCTCTTCATCCTTTCTCCTCCTCTTCCTCTTTCTCTTCTTCCTCCCTCCTCTTCCTCCTCTTTCTCCTCCTCCTCCTCCTCCTCTTTCTGCTCCTCCTCCTCTTTCTCCTCCTCTTTCTGCTCCTCCTCCTCTTCCTCCTCCTCTTTCTGCTCCTCCTCTTCATCCTTCTCCTCCTCTTCCTCCTCCTCTCTCTTCTTCCTCCTTCTCTTCCTCTTCCTCCTTCACCTTCTCTTCATCCTCCATCTTATCCTGTTTCTTCTATTCCTCCTCCTCCTCTTCTTCCTGATCCTCCTCCTCTTCCTCCTGATCCTCCTCCTCCTCCTCCTGATCCTCCTCCTCTTCCTCATCCTCCTCTTCCTGCAAAAACCAAGTCTTCACCTCCACCTGACAATGATTCCACCAGTGATCTAATTAGATTAGATACGATTATTATTATTACATCTGAGATTAGATTTGATTACCTCCTGGAAAATAATCTGAACTTCCGGACTATATTCCACCTCCATCTCTTCCTCCTCTTCCTCTTGCTCGTTCTTCTTCGTCTTCTCCCGCACCAGAGGACCATCAGACTCCACAGGTTTCGACTCCGACTCCAACCCATTCTCCAGCTTCTCAACCACCGAGCCTCGTTTCTTCTTCGACTTCTTCTTCTTCTTCTTCTTCGACTCAAAACTCAACTCAGATTCCATCTTCAAGTTCTCGTCGAGGAGTTTCTTCGTCGGGGCTTTCCGGTTTTGCGGGGTTTTCCCCTCGACCGTCGTTGAAGACATGGGGCTTTTTCCGGGGAATTTTTTCCCCGGCTTGCTCGGTTCGGTAACTCGCAAAACCCTCGGTAGAAATGACTCTCTCTTCTCCTTGGAAGACTCGGACTTTGTCGCGGACTCTGTGGAATCTTCGTCCCATTTTCTCTTCTTCTTGTTCGGAAGGTTTATGTCGTCATCGATTTGAGCAGATTTAGTTTTGTCTGGCTTTATCGTCGACTTGGTTGGTGGTATGTGTGCGATTGATGACTTCTTTGTTGTAGTGTTTGGTGGCTTGACAGTTTCTGTCGCGTTCTTTACAACCTGCAGAAACCAAGACATGGAACTTTTATCAGATGCAAGTTGAATGTATAAAACAACTGTATTTGATACTGCCCTGCTTCAAAATTGCTGAAGTGAACGCACGATTAGGCAGAATGATGATGGCGCTGAGAAATTGAGAGTGAAGGACTTGCTCAAGGTTCCTACACAGTAACCGTCTCAGGGAAGAGGCAAGCAGCACTAAACCCACACCCTGACCCTAACTGACCTTCATGACAGCATTTGATAGGAAAATAACGAACGGCTGACTGTTCTAAGAATAATTCAGCCATTTCAAGCAAATTTTGAACAATGTGCATGCGGTTTTCAATGTGCATGCATCATCAAAGGTTTACCCCAAAATCCTTGGTTTGCATATTCGCGGAATCTTCCATCGCAGAAGATTTATCCCTAACTAATTGCATATAAAGGTTCAGAGGTTACTAAATGTACCTGAGCACGTCTGAGTAGCGATCTTGCAGATGTGCTACATAAATTCTCTAAATGAATTTACGTAGCTCTATGCTGAAAATCGATTCTGGTTAAAACACATAATTCTCACAAAACCCTCAAGAAAATTGCTGCATTATATAAGCTAAAACCTTCCGCCTCAAAAGTAATATCTTCAAGCCGTGCGTGGCGGAATCTTCCGCCGCAGAAGCACCACGAAAATTCTTATGCCATACTTAAACGTATACCTATTAAAACGTGTCAATGCCAGCTTCAAATAAAACTTAAAATTTAGGTTAATTAAATTTATATGACAATTTACGAATATTATGAATTTTGAATCGTTGTTCACTTACTGGTTGGCCTTTCAACGGTGACTGCCATTGACTGGTTTTAGTTTCTGGGTTGTAGAAATAAGGACGACTTTTCGTCTCCGACCATCTTTCTTCCCAAGGAAAGGGTAAATTATCCTGAGAAGACATTACTCGTTAATTAATAAATTAATAGTTTTAAAAGGCAACCGTCGCCTTTTAATACACGATGTTAGAGGATCTAAATATAGATATCGATGGGATCAACAATCAGACCAATAGCATAGACAAAAACATTAGATTCCGCGATGTAACGTTTATAGCGCATTTCATAATTTATTTATAATCTAAATATTATTAACTATTTCTATTTATGAATCCTGGAATCTTGCATTCTCGAAAATCAAGGCTTTTAGCACGCCACAATTTAACGAAATAATTTTAGGCCTATAGATGATGGTCGACGGCGGATGCTTTGATGAGTGAGTTGAGGACTCACGAAATTTTATATCTCGTATGTTATTCCTGAACTCTTACTAAGCTATTATTAATTCATACTATAATATCTAGATGTAGTTTTTCTATGTACACCTACAGCGTTATGTCTGTTGTTAATGTAACGTTAAACGGGGTTTCACGTCTCAGGATGCGAATGTAAGGCGCGTGTCGCTCAGGATGGGAGCGTTAGTCCGGCCTCCGTCGTCTATCGAAGGACTTCAGCATCTGCCAGTCGACGAGCTGTAGCGGTCAATGTCACCCACCGAAGGAATCAAACACCAGAGTTCAATAGACGATCTTTATTCACACCACTTCAGATCCACAACATACAAGCATCACAACAAAGACCTCTCTACCTCTCTCCACCTCTACACAAGAGCGCCCTCTATATATACCCAGCCGGGGCAGGGGTAGGACTCCAGAACCAAGGCTAGGTTGCCAAGCCTAGCAGGTTGCCAAGCCTAAGTCGCCAAGCCTAGGGAGTTGCCAAGCCTAGGTTGCCAAGCCTAGAAGTTGCCAAGCCTAGGGGTTGCCAAGCCTATGGTCGCCAAGCCCAGGAGTTGCCAAGCCTAAGGTCGCCAAGCCTATCAGGAACCAAGCCTGGGAGTTGCCAAGCCTATCAGGAACCAAGCCTACGGGTTGCCAAGCCTCAGGAACCAAGCCTACGGGTTGCCAAGCCTAGTTGAAGTTGCCAAGCCTAGGGGTTGCCAAGCCTAAGGAGGGTGGTCCAAAACGGGAGACCCAGAAAACCGAGGGTGGTCCCAAAAACCGTCCCAAAAACCGTAGGGTGGACCCAAAAACCGGAGGGTGGTCCCTGGCAAAAACGCCACATCCTCCTCCCACCACGATAGATATGCCCCCATATCTACCGGGCACCCGCATGGCAAATCATTGAACAACAGTGTGGCCAACGGGCCGAACAAAGTCCAAGGCTAACAAAAAGACCAAAGCTCGCATACTAAAGTCCTGCAACAAATAAACGGCTAAGTCCTAGCTCCTGTCCAGCGAACTAAGGGCGTTCTTCGCGACCGGTGAAGTCTCTACAATTAAAAAGTCCAATCGCAGTGGCCAACGGCCCAGAAAACTCGCTAGACAATTAAACACAGAGGCCAACGGGCCAACAATCAAAAACAAATCAAAAGCAATCAACAATTAAAGCCGTTTCTCGGCGACACAAGACAATTAAACAATTAAAAAGAAATGGCCATAGTCTCTCGACGTCAGGGACGGAGGGCCCAACGGACTCACAGACAAAAGGGTCTGGCGGAAAAAAGGGGGAAAAAGCCATGGTCTCTCAACGTCAAGGACGGAGGGCTCAACGCATCCCCAGACAAAAGGCGTCTGGGGGAAGGAAGGGGACCGAGCCAGAGTCCGGGCCGACGAGGGGTGCCAGACAGCAGCACGCGGCGAAGGCGCATAACATCGTTCGTCGCTCGCGGACATCGGAAGCCTCTAGCGGTAGCGGGCCGGTAGGCGAACCGTCCGCTTCGGTCGTCGATCCAAGGCGTCAACCTCGGAGATGGGAGGCGTCGCGGCTCTCTGGCCAGGTGCGTCAGAGATCGGAGCGGCAGCCCCGCCCGTCTCGTCGAAGTTCTCATCAAAGCTGGGTCGCAGCTTGTCAACATGCGCGATGAACGGCTTCGAGTTCCGGGTCTTTCGGAGTCGATAGTTCACCGGCCCAGTCTTCTCCATCACGTAGTAGGGTCCGGTATACATGCGAGCCCATTTCGGACTCCGGCCCTGGTATCGTCGCGGCGTGTAATACCAGACGCGGTCGCCCGGGGCGAACGCGGCTGGTCGCACCCGGAGGTCGTATTTCTTCTTGCGCCGTTCCGCGGAGACTCGCAAGTGTTCTCTCACCAAGCGGTAGGCGCTCTCCACCCGCTCGGCAAAGTCCTGGATGTAGCTGGAGTAGGTACCAGCTCGGTGGTCGTCATCCGGTGGCCTGCCATAGACCAAATCGATAGGAGCCCTGGTCTCCCGACCGAACATCAAATAATTCGGCGTAAAGCCGGTAGCCTCATGCAGTGAAGCCCGGTAGGCGGCGAGGACATGGGGTAGAACCTCGTCCCAATCGCGCTGATGGCTGCTAATGACTTTCCCCAGCATGGCATTCATGGTCCGGTGAAACCTCTCAATTAACCCATTACAACTCGGGTGGTAGCTCGACGTCCTTACCTTATCAATTCCCAGTAAGCGGCACAATTCCCGAAACAGGTTTCCCTCGAAGTTAGTGCCCTGATCCGTTAGGATCTGAAGGGGCGCCCCATATCTTACAATTACGGTCTCTACAAGGGCCCGTGCTACGGAAGTAGCCTCTTGGTTTGCCATTGGAATGGCCTCCACATACTTCGTAAATCCATCCATTACGGTCAGAATATACACATGACCACGCCTACTTCTAGGATGGGGACCAGTTATGTCTATGCTAAGCCGCTCCCACGGCTCCCCACATGGCAATGGTTGGAGGGCACCCTGTCTAGGAGGAAGACCCCGGCGGTACTGGTTACAGGGAGAACATCGCTGACAGAACCGCTTCACGTCCCCGGACCATCCCACCCAGTACGCTCGGCGCCTCACCTGCCAACGCGTTCGGCGAACGCCTAAATGGCCGCCCGTCAATCCAGTATGAGCCAACCTCATGAACTCGTCCCTCTTACTCCTAGGCACTACGACTTGGTCTACCCCTTCGGGTGTCCGTCTGTAAATCACCTCCTCCCGTAGGCACAACCGGTCTCTCTGAAACCAGTAAACCTTTACGGCCTCACTCTCCTGCAATATCTCCACGAGGTCGGGAGCCTCGGATCCGTCTCTCAACCAATTCCGCACTATACTCAAGTCCGCGTCGCCGCGCTGTGCGTCTTCCATTGACTCTGGCGGATCGGCATTAGCGCCCGCTAAGGGCGGATCAGGCACTTCAGTCACCGCGGCCACTATCTCCCTTTCTTCCCAGCCACATTGGCGGCACGGGCGACGCGACAGCGCGTCCGCATTCCCGTGTTTCCGGCCCGGGCGGTGCAGTATTTCATACTCAAACTCCGCGAGGCGTTCGAGCCATCGCCCCTGTTGACCAATCGGCTCCGGCGTACGCTGTAGCCATTGCAAAGCAGCGTGGTCGGTCCGTAAAACAAACGGACGCCCTAGCAAATATTGTCTGTACAGCTTTGTAAAATAGACAATAGCTAGCAGTTCCTTACGGGTCACACAGTAATTTCTCTCGGCTGCCGACAAGAGGCGGCTCCCGTACGCTATCACTCGTTCTTCCCCGTCTACCCTCTGGGAAAGCACCGCTCCTATCCCTACATCGCAAGCATCGCAGTCAAGCACATATGTCTCATCATCCTTTGGCAGCGCAAGAATCGGGGCGGATGTCAAAGCGGCCTTCAAACAATCGAACGTGTCCTGACAAGCTTCATCCCAGGTAAACACTCTCCCCTTCTTAGTAAGGGCAAACAGCGGAGCGGCTACCGTAGAAAAGTCCTTCACAAATCGTCGGTAATAAGAGCAGAGCCCCAGGAACGCCCTTACATCTCTCAGCTTCTGAGGGACCGGCCACTCTACTACGTCGGTAATCTTGGCGGGATCCATCGCCACTCCGTCCGGTGTCACGATGTGACCTAGAAAGCATACGTTCCGGCGCAGCAGCTGGCACTTGCTCGGCTTCAACTTCAGATTAGCGCCCCTCAACCTCTGGAATACTTGCTCCAACCGGTCTAAATGCTCTTCCGGCGTCTTCCCGAAAATGATAACGTCGTCCAAGTAGACCAGGCAAATCTCGAAGTTTAAACCTGACAGAACTATATCCATAAGGCGCTGAAAAGTGGCGGGCGCATTGCAAAGCCCGAATGGCATCACCTTCCACCTGAATATTCCCCTGCGCGTGACAAACGCGGTCTTATCGGCGTCTTTCGGGTCCATCGCGACTTGATGGTATCCGCTCCTTAGGTCTAGCGTACTAAACCAGCTACCTCCTGCAAGCGCGTCCAAACATTCATCAATCCTGGGCAGCGGGTATGAGTCCTTCTTGGTCCGATCGTTCAGTTGCCGATAGTCGATACAAAACCTTAGTGAGCCGTCCTTCTTACGGGCCAACACTACATTCGCAGCCCACTCACTTACGGCAGGTTCGATGATCCCGTCAGCTAACATACTGTCCAGCTGCGCATCGACCGTAGCCCTATGCGGCAGCGGCTGTCGTCTTAACGGCTGTCTCACTGGGCGCGCATCTCCCGTCTCAATTCTATGCGTGCTTACCGACGTTCTGCCTATGTCCCTATCACTCGCGGAAAATACATCGTTATATTTCACAAGCAAAGCGCCTAATCGTTCCCGTATCTCAGGCGGCACTTCTACGGGCAAATCCGCTAACAATTTATCTGTAGCCGAAGCTTGGCCGACCGCGTCCTCACGGTTGGTCTCACACAATTCTACCTCTACCGGGTGCAACTCTCCTAAGGGGCGATCCTTGGACAACCGGACTGGGTCTTCGCTCAAATTCACCACCCTTACCCGAGCATTTGCGTAGTCACCGACAACTACGCGGGCCAGATGGACCCCGGGTTGGATTTCCTTAGCCTCCGTCATCCAGGCTGGCGCTACGGTCGTTAAATTACCGTACATGGTCTTCACCGGTACATCCCTCTGGGACTTAGGGGAAACCAACACCTCCTCGGCGACGATCACGCGCCGGCACCAAATAGATCCATTACCCCTAACCAGGGAAATACGCCTGCGTCCCACAAATAAAGATCCCATACCAAAGCCTAAGCGGCAGCGATGTTCTCTCAGCCAGTCCATACCTAACATGGGCTCAGAAATTTGATCAGAAACCAGAAAGGAAGTATGAATATAAAACCCGTTCGTAATCTTAATGGGCACCCGCACCTCACCCAGGACATTTATATCGGACCCATTAGCAGCCATCAAAACGCGATTGCAAGAGCGAAGTTCTAACCCGTCGACAGTAGATGAAGGCACCAGGCTGACTTCCGATCCAGTGTCGATCAGGCATAGCTGCGGTCGTCCGTTGATCTCACCGCGGATGTAGACTGCGTTGTTCGTAGCACGGTCCGGCATTCTTGGGCGCGTCGTATGGTTCATGACCACCTGGTCCGGTGGCGTCGAAGCATCGGGCTCGGTCGTCGCGGTCTGGCGATTCTGGCGATTCTGGTATCGGCGATCTCGTCGGCAGTTACGGGCCATGTGACCGGCTCGTCCGCAGTTGAAGCAGGTCATTTCGCGTCGCTGATTCTCCGGAGGGCCTGGGCGGTCTCGCTCAGGTCGGATTTCATGACTCGGTTCGTCGGTCGTCGGAGGGCTTCGGCGAAGCACGCGGAATTGCTCGTCCATTCTTTTCTCCATTTCTTGCTGCCATTTCCGCTGCTCATCTCGCTGAGTATTCAAGAAGCGGTCCATCTGAGCCTGAAGCTGGGCGCTCAGATCGGTTTCTTGCGTCCCTCGCACTCGGTTCGGCGGTCTGCGGCGATCATCGGCATCGTTCGTCCGTTGATAGGCCTCCAGACGCAGTGCGGTCCGGTATGCCTCGTCCAGGTTCTTCGGTTCTCGCTCGCGTACTTTGAGCGAGAGCTCCCGGTCTCTCATCGCTTCCAGGAAGGCATCCTTCGCGATGATCTGCGTCGTCTCGTTGGAAGGCACCGGGTAGGCTAAGACAACCAGTCGTCGGATCTCATGCAGCAGGTCGCTGAGGTTCTCTTCCGGGCGTTGACGGCGGTAGTACAGCTGGGCGCGGAAGGTTTCTGCCTGGCCTTCCGTCCCGTATCTCTGCCGAAGGCGTTCGACCAAATCTTCGTAACTTGCGCTCGGTTGAGCGCCGAAGTCCCAGAGAAGCTGTGTAGCGGCCTTCTCCAGCGAACATCGCAAGTAGTCGACCCGGTCCGCGGCCGTCCACTTGTTGTGCCTTGCGCAGACCTCGAACTGCACTAGGAATGACTCCAACGAGCCCGTCCCATCGAACTTGCCTGGTTTCATCGGCGTCGGGCGGCTTCGCAGCAAGTCACTGACATTTTCCAGCAGATTCGGCGTCGAAGTCCCCGGTTCGTTCGGTCTTTCAGTCTCTTCGCGGAAATTCGGTTTCAATTTCGTCTTTTCCGTCGTCGATTCGCCCGTCTTTCCTCGGAAGCTCGTTCTCTCTGATTTCACGGTCATCTCTTCTTCCCTGTCTTCGCGGAAGCTCGATCTCACCTGCCCTGGGTCATCGAAGTCGATCTCGGTCAACAGGCGGCTTCGGTCCGGTTGCGTAACCATCGCGGCCATCCGTCTCGCAGCTGGCGTAGAAATCTTGGACGGCAGAGCCGCGTAGGAAACGGTGTCGTCCTCGTCATCGTCTCCCTGGAACATCTTCGGTTGACTCAGCGTCGTCGGCGGCAGGAACTCTCCGACAAAACCCCACTGGCTCTGGTACCAATGTAACGTTAAACGGGGTTTCACGTCTCAGGATGCGAATGTAAGGCGCGTGTCGCTCAGGATGGGAGCGTTAGTCCGGCCTCCGTCGTCTATCGAAGGACTTCAGCATCTGCCAGTCGACGAGCTGTAGCGGTCAATGTCACCCACCGAAGGAATCAAACACCAGAGTTCAATAGACGATCTTTATTCACACCACTTCAGATCCACAACATACAAGCATCACAACAAAGACCTCTCTACCTCTCTCCACCTCTACACAAGAGCGCCCTCTATATATACCCAGCCGGGGCAGGGGCAGGACTCCAGAACCAAGGCTAGGTTGCCAAGCCTAGCAGGTTGCCAAGCCTAAGTCGCCAAGCCTAGGGAGTTGCCAAGCCTAGGTTGCCAAGCCTAGAAGTTGCCAAGCCTAGGGGTTGCCAAGCCTATGGTCGCCAAGCCCAGGAGTTGCCAAGCCTAAGGTCGCCAAGCCTATCAGGAACCAAGCCTGGGAGTTGCCAAGCCTATCAGGAACCAAGCCCACGGGTTGCCAAGCCTAGGGGTTGCCAAGCCTAGAAGTTGCCAAGCCTAGGGGTTGCCAAGCCTAAGGAGGGTGGTCCAAAACGGGAGACCCAGAAAACCGAGGGTGGTCCCAAAAACCGTAGGGTGGACCCAAAAACCGGAGGGTGGTCCCTGGCAAAAACGCCACATTAACACATTAAACGAATATATGATGATGATGAGTGGATTAGTGTAGAGTATGAACAAGAGGGACCCGAGAACAGAACCTTGCAGGTGAGAGGTTTCTGACGTTTTAACGGAGAAAGAGCGGAAAGAGAGAGATAGATCTGAAGCCAGTAAAACCGAACCAGCCTCATCCTCATCCTCAGACAGTCTTTGGAGTTATATGCTGTGCCTTCCCATTTGCTTATTAGTAGCAATAGCAACTGTCTTAAGCAAACATTGATGACTTGACCTCCCGGATTTTGACCTGGCACCGAAACGAACAGAGGAGTTTGGCTATTGCGGACTTGATTTGATATAGCGCCGGTGTTTAAGCTGGTCTCCCTGACGTGGCTTTTGTGGGCGCTGAGAAATTTTCGAAGATTTACATTACATTAGATTAGTGATCAGGTAATTTTATAAATATGAGTAAACTATAAATAAAATACTGCTCAGCATTTTCTGTACAGATTCGTTTATGTAAGTCAACCATTGCTGTCATCTATGGGAGTAGGCGCGCACGGATGTGGGTGGATTAAATTGCAAAAAACCCGACAAACATTCGAAACTGAACAATAATCTGAAATAATTTTAATAAACAAAAACTAACGGTGAAGGGTGAGTAAGTAAGTCGGATGCAGGATGCGGCGATTGGCTAAAATAACGATCACTAACAAACTCTAAACCAATCAAAAGCGAATAAAACATTAACCGCGGATCGATTATCAACTTCCGGTTAGTTACAGAGTGACTTAAGAAGTCGATTTTTACTACAAAAATATAAAATAAAATAAAACTAATAAATATTATGTTATGATAATTTCTGATGCGTTCATTTAGAGCGTTTTGAATCGTTTAAAAAATGGAATTTCCGTTTAACATAAACAACTTGTTTGCGGACGATATTTCGGTCGTAGATCGGAATATTACTCCGTTCAGGTCTACGTACGAAAATGTTCGGTGAGTAAGTCAGAAAACACAATTAATTAATTAATTATTTTCTGTAAGTTTCTGACGTTTATGCTATATAATTACTGTTTAAAAGATTTGCATTGTTAGTTCTTGTTGTCATGCCTTTAATTGATCGATTCTAACGTAAAATTGCGACGCAGTTAGAATAACCAGCTGATATTCAACCTAATTAACGCTTTCAGTAACGCCACTGTTCGCTTTCTGACAGTGCCAGTCCCAAGCCTGGATCAAGGAGGAGGGCGACGCTAATGGTCTTTGTTACCACACAGAGAGTCGTTAAAAAGAAATACACACACATGGAATTAGTTAAATTAATTACGCAGTTAATTTAATTTATTTAGTCAATTTTTATAATAGACGTTTTTAAGGCTGACACAAAACAACGTCTTAATTAAATAATTTCAATTTAAAATCGTATAACATTTATGATTTTTCTTGGTGATTTCTCTTGTTGCAGTCAGCGGAAAGATGAGCTAAGACGGGTAATCGATGAAATGGGAAAGGCGTCGGCCAAGGTGAATATTACCCAGCGACTCATTTGCCTACTAATATGATAATCCCAGTATATAATCTGAAAAAGTTTCTATTGCAATTTGCAAAAAAGTGTAGGCCTTTGGGATGGATGGATGATTAGATGGATGGATGTTCCCACAGGGTTATCGCGTTGGCTGGGTTCAAACACGTACTCTCCGCGTTACTGGCCAAGCGCTCTGACAAATCAGCTACCTCCCTCGTGATAGTCTACTGGTTGGTTTACTGGAAGGTTCAAATCTTCACAGAATATTTAGGGATTTATCTTATATTATTATTATTATTATTATTATTATTACAGTAGTTTTATATAGCGCCCCTTCAAGACAGTCTACTCAGGAGCGCTCCCAGCCCAACCTCGGTTGTTCCATGTTGGTTGCTGTTTGAGTAAGTAAGATCTGTTTCTGTCTGTTAGGCTCAGAGTCTGCATGGACCCATAACGAGCGCAGGTCGACTTGCTCAGTCGGCTCACCACCTCTACGTTAAGAAGGACTCAGAGGCCAACAAGTGAGCAACTCATTTATCATCATCATCATCCTTACTGCGACTGCTACACTGCTGCTGATATTGGTAACAAACAGGTTTTACTAACAGATAGATGTGACATATATTATTATTATTACTACTGCTACTGCCCGATAGCGCATTGGATAACATACTGGCGTAGAGAGCGAGAGGTACCGAGTTCGAGCCCCGTAGGGCGGATATGCTTTGTAGGCTGCTATTAGCGCCGTGTATTGCAGGCTGTCTGTTCTGTTAGTAGTTAAGATTTATGGCTTCTGTCATTTGTGTTTTTGTGAATTGTTTAATTGTCATAACATGTAAATGTACAGCGCATTGCGTTTGTCAGGCGCTTCAATAAAGAAAAGATATTATTATTATTATTATTATCATTATCATTATTACTAACAAGTGGTGGTGGTAGTGTTAATCAGTGATGCGATTAGTGGTAGTTGTGATGATGTTGCAGGTGGTTTTGATGATGATGCAGATGACAGTATGATGCTAATTATGATTAATTAAGTGTGATCATGAAAACAATGGCTATATAGAAGTCGTTCGATTCTTATTCTTTGTTTTAGTGGAAACGGAGCGGTCGTTGGCTTCCTGAAGGTTGGTCCGAAGAAGTTGTTCGTTTACGACTCGGGCGGAATCCAGCGCGAGATGGAGCCACTCTGCGTCCTCGATTTCTACGTCTGCGAGTCGTGCCAACGCCAGGGAATTGGGAGGCGGCTCTTCGATGCCATGCTACAGGTGGGTGTCTGCGAGTTATCTGTGCAAACGTTTACATCATCATATTATGATCATCGTTTGGGCTTCATCATCAGCATTGCAAGGGGAATTTCTTATCCCCTGTGCAGGCACTGCTATCCGACAGCACAGCGCCTTCTCTGTGACCTGGAATGGGCTTTTGGTGGCAATAGTTCTTCTCTGACCGTGTTTGAGCTGGGAGCGCTCCTGAGTAGACTATCTTGAAAGGGCGCTATATAAAACTGCTGTAATAATAATAATAATAATAGTAATAATAATTGCACTGTCAATATATTCATCATTGTTATCATCTTCTTCATAATCATCATCATCGTAGCCACCATCATTATTATTATTATCATCATCATAGTCACCATCATAACGCCATAATCGTCATCATGTCCATCATCATCTTTATGGTTGTTGTCAGTATCATCACTGCCACCATCACTCAACCACTCCCTCTTCCACTACTAACGTTGTTACCACTGCTACCACCACTGTCTCTACCATCATCACCACTATACCACCGCTCTCCAACCACCACCACTCCACCAATTCAGACATGAAGCTTTCTGCGAAGTGTTATACGAGTGCTAGATATAATCATTTAGTTGTGGTTGTTGTTTTAGATCGAAAACATTGATCCTGGTGCGTTGGCGATCGATCGTCCGTCTGCGAAATGTCTTTCGTTCCTCGATCGACATTATTCGCTTCGATCCGCAATTCCTCAAGTCAACAATTTCGTCGTCTTTCAAGAGTTCTTTCGCAAGCAGAGCTCCAGAGGTGTTTTCTTTTGCATTGCTTGGTGTAGTGGTGGTGGTGGTTAGTTGGTGCTATGTGGTGTTGGTGATAGTGTTGGTGGTGGTGAGGTTATGGTGGTAGTAGTGATTGTGTGATGCGGTGTTGGTGATAGTGTTGGTGGTGAGGTTGTGGTGGTAGTGGTAGTGGAGTGATGTGTTGGTGGTGTGGTTTGGTGTGGTGTGTTGGTGATAGTGATGTAGCTTTTCCGGAAAACTATTTTTGCGGAAAATAGTCGGGAAATTTTCCGGAAAATTTCCAGAAATTTTCCGCAGAACCGGAAAAATACATATAATTCATAATGTCAGATTTTTAGTATGAGACAACACTAGAAAATTTCTGTTTTTTAAAGTTCCTTTTATTTACAGTATTTCTGTCAATGCAGGCAACATTAACCTTAAAGGAATTAAAATAAACATTAAACAGATTTCAAAATATATTGGTCTCAGACTCAGACTTCAATGTCAATTACATTATATTTCAAAACATAAAATAATAGTAGTAAATACGTTTATTTACCGATGCTGTCATATCGACGATGATTGGCGTCCATAAAATAATAGTATAATAGGCCTCATAAGAATTATTCTGTTGCAGTATTAAAATGGTGTTATAGTAGCCTCGTAATCGTAATCTCTAAACTTCTAAGGTGCCACTCGAAAGCCAAGCGCAGGACACCAGCTTATTCACGAGCGCTACTAGCCTACTACTGCATCAATTGCTGTTTTTGTCTCATGTTTTCATAACTAAAAAATATTAGACTAAATCCTAAAAAATATTTTCTCTAAATTAATAGTGAAGTTTAATTGCAATTAATTCTTAAATGTATTGTCATTGTTGAGCCTTGTGAACACACTGAACAGTAAGCACGAACAGTGCCCTCTATTGAATCAGCGTATCAGTTATACCTACATAAGATAGCTTAGAGTGAGTGATGTTTAAAACTATTACATTTAAGTTGTTATTTTGTAATTTTCTATTGATGGAAAATTATTGGAAATTTTCCGGAAAAATACACTAGAAATGTTCCGAAATTTTCCGGAAAAATATGACATTTTCCGGACAATTTTTCCGCCTCACAACACTAGTTGGTGATGAGGTGTTATGTGGTGGTGGTGGTGGTGGTAGCCTGAAAATGTTCTTTATTCTTTAAATAAATAAAAAAGAACAAAATGAATTTATTCTAAATGAACTGTTTGTTATTAATCTGTAGGGAGAAATTTCAACCAACAGCCGAGACATTTGTCCGTTGCGACTGGGGGTCAGTTGGACAATCGGTTGGAGTCAGCAAGGTCAAGCCAGGTCAGAACTTGAGTTATTGAAATATATTAATTATTATCTATCAGAGAATATCAAGTCCTGCTCACAAATTAAGCTAATCTTGTCTCATGACTTCTATAGTAATTGTAATTTGTAATTTGTAATTAGTAATTATAATTGGTAATTGTTTTTATTTATTGTAATTGGCAATTGTAGTTAGTAGTTAGTAATTGGTAATTTTAATTAGTAATTGTAATTAGTCACTTCTATTGCAGCATTGTCTAATGCACAAGGCATCAACCGATGGCGCTCCAAATCCAAACTGTAATCAGGACTAAATCCAGAAGAACTTGATGTGGAACCAGTTTTGACCCTGTCTGCATATCGATTTTCGAAAATGGATCAGGAAAAGTTTAAAAAAATAGTTCAGTTCAACCATAAGAAAAGGGTAAAAGAAACACTGAAAAATGGGTCATCATTTTCCCCCTTTGAAGATCTATTTGGGTACCACAGGGAATAGGTCGGGGAAAAGCCTCCAAAGATGTGTTCGGGGACCTTGGAAAATGTTTCAGGAAAAGCCTTGGAAAATGGGTCAGGTTACCACAGAAAATGGGTCGGTTCAACGTCGGAGAAAGGGTCACAGATACCCACTGGCATCATGAAGGGTTCACTTAAGAGCCGCTATGTAAATGCTTTTACTGAACTGTCTTGTTTTGTTTTTCCACTAGGGAAACTCGGATGGACCTGGAGTTGTCCTTCCCGTCCTAAGGCCTCCCAGTGGCCGACCCCAATCCATACTTCTGTCGTCTGCTATGAGCCGGCCACCTAGCGGAAGAAACTACACGCAGCAACCAGCCTTGTAAGTGGTAATACGTGGTCAGTGGTAATACCATGTGAGTGGTAATACCTTGAAATGATAATACTTTGTGAGTTATTATTCCATGTGAGTGGTAATACCCTGTGAGTGGTAATACCTTGTGAGTAGTGATACCATGTGAGTAGTAATACGTTGTCAGTGGTTATACCTTGTAAATGGTAATACTTTGTGAGTGGTATTACCATGTGAGGGGTAATACGATGTTAGTGGTTATACCATGTTAGTGGTAATACCATGTGAATGGTAACACTTTTTGAGTGGTAATACTGTGTGAGTGATAATACCCTGTGAGTGGTAATACCTTGTGAGTAGTGATACCATGTGAGTAGTAATACGTTGTCAGTGGTTATACCTTGTAAATGGTAATACTTTGTGAGTGGTAATACCTTGTATGTGGTAACTTGTGAGTGGTAACACCATGTGAGTGGTAATACCTTGTCAATGGTAACACCTTGTTAGTGGTAATACCTTGTAATTGGTAACACCTTTTTTTAGTGGTGAGGGTTTAATACCTTGCAAGGGGCAATACCTTGTAATGGAACGTGATTACTTATTTCGTACTGTTGAAACCGTGAAATTTATACTGCTCCAGTATATGGCATTGCATTAATGTTTATTTCAGAGGAATGGCAGCTCACCATGCGATGTACAGCCGTCACCAGGTGGCCAGTCCTCTGGCGACGGATGACAAAAGCCCAGCGATCTGGACATCGGCAAACAGCAACGACAGAAGTATGGTCAAAAGCATTATTACTTTATTACTATTTATTATTATTATTTACAATTATTATTATTGTTGTTTATAATATAATACAACAGAAATGTCATGAAATCATGAAGTCCACTTTTTTACTCTATATATATATTCATTTCATTTCGGCACTGATAGAATCGTATGTTATGAAGGTCTTAATAAACTGGACTCGTTTCATTTCAGTGGGTGGCGCTGCTATAGCACTATATGCGTTAAGAATATGGCCACCCATAGATGTTGACTCGTATAATTTCAGTAGATGGTGCTGAGTTGATTTTAAACAATCACGTAGATTCAAATTTCCTTGGAAATAAAGTTTGGGCGATTCTATTGCCATGCTGTCCAACCTGCAGGATTATTTTGATATTCTTTTCAACCATCTTAGGACAGGCAAACATCTAGTTATTATTACGATCTCATCTAATTTAATTCAATCTGATATAAATCAAGTTGTCAGTGTTATAGGAGCTAAAGAAGTCATTGGATATAATTAGTTGTTACAGATATTATATTACCTGGTGTTTTCATTATGCAGGTGCCAGTCCACCGCTTCTGCTGCGGGGTGGGCCACCTGCCGACTACCTCAAGTTCACAGGTAACTGCGATTACCTGGGCAGACGAGGTCACCTGCGACTCGGTACCATTAATCCCAGGTATGTTAATCCCAGGTATATTTTTATTTATTCATTTATAAATTTATATACCGCCCCTTCAAGGGAACTCTACTTAGAGGCGCTCCTGACAAAAGGTACAGTTTTATGTTATAGATACTCACCTGTTTTAGGTGACTTGCCTGTCTGTAATTAATTGCAATTAATGTTTTATTTCTGCAATAATTTCTATCTGTGTTTTATGTATAAGTTGTATAAGTATGTATGTATAAGTATGTATATGTATGTATAAGTTTACGTGTCTGCGTGGGCCTGCCACAAAGGACTCTTCCAGTTGACTGTACATTGTTTTGCTAACACTTGATAACGAACGAATGTTGGGACACGATTGGTTAGAACGATTGCCTTGTAACGTGGAGAGTACGTATTCGATCCTCCTCTTCTGCGATGGTTCTAATAATAAAATAATAATAATATCTTTTCTTTAATTTAGCGCCTGACAAACGCACTGCGCTGTACATTTACATGTTATGCAATTGAAATCTTAACTACTAACAGAACAGACAGCCTGCAATACAACGGCGCTAATAGCAGCCTACAAACATATCCGCCCAACGGGGGCTCGAACTCGGTACCTCTCGGTCTCTTCGCCAGATGCTATCCAATGCGCTGTCTTCCTGCTTAATTTATCCTATCCTAAAAGAACACCGTGACCGATTGTTTTGAACGATATCTTAAGACACCCGTAAAACGTCTTCAACCGATGCTATATTAATATGGGACGCGGTAGTTTCTATTAGTGGGACACTTATCGACTGGTTAGAGCGGTCGCCAAAGACACCTTTAAAACGGTTGCAACCGATGCTATATAAACATGGAACAAGTTACGGAATTGATGAATCTGTTGACATTCCTATTCATTCATTCATTCATTCTGGAGATTTATATAGCGCCAGTGCGACCACTGCTTGGGATTTATCCCAAGATCTTGGGAATTTTGGGGTCCGACTTGGGATCTGGGGATTTTGCCTAGCAATCTTGGGATTTTTTATCAGGTCTACAGACTAGTTTTTACCGTACTTTGCAACAGTGGCAGCGAATCAGATTAGAAAAACTCTTTCAGTCTGAAAGACATTTATCATTATTGTAACCTGTAAACATTGTTAATTCAATGTTATGCTCCGGTTTTTTCTTTGCGAGTTCTTAACTAGGCATTTTTGTGAAGAATTGTGATTGTTAAAAGTTAAAACGCATTTCATATTTCATCACATCTTTTTCCTTTTCGGTAACTTGGGATTTTTGGTACACTTTTGGCCAATCTTGGGATTTTTCTGGCAAGAGCTTGGGATTTCCGAAAATGGACAGTGGTCGCACTGTATAGCGCCCCTTCAAGAAGTCTACTCAGGAGCGCTCCCAGCCCAGCCACGGCAATTATTGGTTCGTCTTGTAACGCGGAGAGTATGGTTACTGTTTAAGGACCTTGAGCAAGTCCTTCACTCACAATTGCTCAGCACCATTGATGTTCTTTCCTATGGTCGTATGTGCACTTCTGAACTTTGAAGGGACAATATCAAATACAGTATTGTATTGTATGAATCTGAAATTGCAACTCCCAAAAAGTTATAATTACGGAGCAGTCTCATGCGTAATTAATTAATTACTTAATTAATTGTTTACCTAAATTACTTAGGCCTAATTAATTGTTTACCTAAATTACTTAATTAATTGTTTACCTAAATTAGTTAATTAATTAATTGTTAACCTAAATTACTTAATTGTTTACCTAAATTACTTAGGCCTAATTAATTGTTTACCTAAATTACTTAATTAATTGTTTACCTAAATTACTTAATTATTTGTTTACCTAAATTACTTAATTGTTTACCTAAATTACTTAAATAATTGTTTACGTATATTACTTAATTAATTGTTTACCTAAATTACTTAATTAATTGTTTACCTAATTAATTAATTACTTGTGTTTTCTGTATCAGTTCGTCAGATATGCCGAGCTTATGTGACGCCTCGAAACTTCGAACGCTTCGTCAACGCCAACAGGATACGACGTTGAACATTTTCGGTGTTCCTAAACTGCCGCTCAAAACAGTCAACGCCAATTCAAATCCCTACCGCAGAACTGCCCTCTGGTGATAGGTTTAGCTACCCTCTTGTGATTGGATTCACTGCCCTCTTGTGATAAGATTAGCTGCCCTCTTGTGATAAGATAGCTGCCCTCTTGTGATAGGATTCACTGCCCTCTTGTGATTGGATTCACTGCCCTCTTGTGATAGGATTAGCTGCCCGCTTGTGATAGGGTTAGCTACCCTCTTGTGATTGGATAGCTTACCCTGTTGACAAGCTGTTGTGATTGGATTCACTGCCCTCTTGTGATAGGATTAGCTACCCTCTTGTGATAGGATAGTTACCCTGTTGTGATAGGATAACTACCCCCTCGTGATAGGTTTAGCTACACTCTTGTGATATTATAAACTTCCTTTCTATTTGTTGCGAATCGCTTCTTATTCCAAAATCTTGTACAGCGTGATGTCATAATATTGATGATGGAACTAAATAAAAATTGTAATTTTCTAAAAATTTTCTTAATTCTGAATTTATTTATTTTTGTCTTTGTTTTTTCTGGATAATGAGGCGCAATCGGTTGATGCGTTCTATATTAGACACAGGCGCAATAGAAGCCACTAATTAATTAATAATTAATTAATAATTAATTAATAATTAATTAATAGTAGTGATAACAGCAGGCTAAAGCTATGCACAAGGCACTAGGTTACTCACGAGTGCTGTGTCAAGTCGGAGAGGTTGTCCAGAGATGTCAATGAAAGACTTGTTTATATTATTAATTTATTATTATTATTATTATTATAACAAATTTATTTCTTCAACAAACTTATGTACAGAGTGATTAAAAGTAACTGTTTTCAATATTTTTATAACCCTTTGTTATGTCCTGGGCTACTGTTGTTGCAATCTATATTATTATTATTATTATTATTATTATTATTATTATTATTATTATTATTAGGGGCCTAAACTATCATTTTGGCCTAATTTTAATTAGGCTATAACGCGCCTAAACAAAAAGAATCTTGCACAAAAGTGCGTCAAATCATAGTAATTCGTAAACAAATAGGCTAATTCTTAAAGTTAATTATTTTTGAAGAGCGCTAAAGTTGAAGATTTGCGAATAAAGTCCGGCAGTTTATTCCAATCAGCAGAATAATGCTTCCATTTCATGGAGGGTGGGGGTGAGGTGATCAACCATATTATATGCTAACCTGTGGAGACTAGAATGAAAGACCACGTCAGCGTATATTCACCAGTGAACTACAATAGCCTATATGTGTAGGCCTGATCTGCAGGCAACGTGTTAATGAAATCTTCCATTTTGGAATTTAGCAATTTAATCTCGAAATATCATTACAAAGTGCAGTAGTAGTTTTTAGTTTAACGACACTGTGTAGGAGAATTGTAGAAAAATAACTGGGGGTCAGACGTCGATCCATGTAGAGTTTTGGTGTGCAATAAAGACTTTACTGTGGGGTCCCAAGAATGACTGGGGATTGACCCCCACCCCCCCAACCCCTCGGGGAATTCTCACCCTTGTAGTAATACAGACCATTAATTAGGCTACTTTTCAATGATCTCACGACTAAAAATTTCGTCCTCGCCGCCTCGCGATATTTGGATACAGTATATAGCGACTGGTTAGTGCAGTCGCCTTAGACACCTTTAAAACGATATCCACCGATGCTATATAAACATGCGACACGATAGTCACATATTTTAGTAATGTCAGAATTAAGGTATTTTTAAACTAGATCTAACAATAAGGACTATGAATTCTTATAAATTGACCGCATTGAGGGTGATTAGGATACTAGGTCATTGTTAGTAGCTATACAGTTCTTTATATTCTAACTTAATAATAAATACATGTCCTAAGGATTTCAGACTAGAGCCTGCGCAAAGAACTAACCATGTACATTTTTCAGGCGATAGGTGGCATTGAAAAATGAGATGTAGGACGTGATGGCCGATGGGCGCCTTGCATGGCTGCTGTATACAGTTAAATTAGACTCCTGTAATAACTTGTGATCATCCGTTCATACTATGAATTGAAGGGTTCAGAGCAATAACCAGTTATGTCGACATACCACTTCTTTGCTAAAAGTATGCCAGCGTGCTTGGAATATAGTAGTCTATTTACCCTGCAAATTTCGTGCAGATCCGAATATTTTTGATAGTCATTTTTGAAAAACAAATATGTCAACATAGCATGGAATTGTGCATCCGGCACTATTCTACCATTACTCCAGTGCAATATCCAGGTATGATAACAAAATTGTCGTTTTCTTGTAATCTTTGTATTAAAACCGGCGCAACAGACAGGTTATTTGACATACCCGGTTATTGTCACTTACTTGCTCTTAATAGGGCTATATATCCGTGCTATAAAGAAAATAATGTATATACTGTTACCTTCTTCTTGCACGATTTCCGTACTGTGTAATAGTAGGGTGTCCCAGAAATATTTTTTGTCGAAATATTTTATGCACTCCCTCTAAAACGTTTCTTTATGGTCCCATAATGACACCGGGAAAATTTTATAAAATTTTAAAAATATTTAGGGGTCCCGCAAGACACTCACATATCACCATGTTGGCATAATTTGCGTCGGACGTGCCCAATTTATTAATGCTTTTAGACAACGACCTTGGATCCCATGATAACATGTTTAATATACCAATGGAAAGCTCCTAAATAGTGGAAACTACAAGTATCTGACTTTATTGCGTACATAGGTATGGTTTTACGAATAAATAATGAAAAAATTGTACAGCAACTCAAGATTTTTGAACTTTCTCGATATCAGTTATTGCCATTAATCGTTAGGAGGAATCATTATTACAAATTCTTAATTATGCAACCAGCCATGGTTTCAGCTACCCCATACCTGCATCTGCTTATTCTTAATCACTGTTTATACCTTCAGCTGCATATTGTTCAGTTCTACATTTTACAATAATCTACATGTCTACAAGATTGTCACGATTGCACTTAGAAAAGTCATGCCTGTGTTTTTCAACAACTTGCAGAAGAAACTGTTTCTGTTCTTCGTTCTTGTTGAATTGAAATTCTGTATAAGAGCAACTCCAAGCTCAGCATTGTCATTTACACAGGCAAAGTTATTAACAAGCTGACATGCGATCTTAAACAATTGGCTTTTGGGTCACTCTTCACATGGAATATCGAGGGTACAAGCCACGATGAGTTGGCGGTAGTTCGGAAGAAGCTTCGAGAAATATATAATTCCCTTTTCGTACGGGAAAGAGATTGAACAAAGTGCAATCCTCGATCACCTTTCATTGTCAACATAAGCTGTGCTTTATCTTCAGAAGAGAGATGGTGTGAGAACAGAGAGAGGGTTTCCAGCTCTTGGCTTAGGTACCAAGAATGACACAGCATCATCTTCAGTGGTCTTCAGAGCAGCAGCATCGTAATATTGCAGCCTTTTTATTAGTTGAATGTCATTGATGGGTGAATCAGCAGTGACTCGACACGAAAACCACGATTGGATGCAGATGTTGACTAAAACATAATGTTAAATCGTGGATGCCCTGTAATTCACGGGCCGTCAATTGGATAATCGATTGGGTTCCATCAAAACGCAACTAAATCTTCATTGAGTATATATAATGCATTCGCCATCCAAGGCGCTCTAGAGGGGCACCAGGCTTGCGAACCGCTGTCGAACTGCTCAATCCAAACACGGATGCCGCGAGTTGGAGAATTCTCTCTAATCATCTTGAGGATTGTCAAGTTGAAGCTGTTCAGTAATGAACTCCTTCAGTTTGTCAGACACAGACAGACATTAATGAAGCTTTGGTTGAAGGTGAGCCAGGTCGGACCATTTATCTTTAAATCGCTTGAAGAGAAGAATGCCTCCCCAGTTGATGGACAAACTTTACCAAGGCACACTACGAATATATATAAGACAACAGGACTTCAAACATGTGATGTTGACAAGCCATCTGCAGAAGATTACGACCGGTGGCTGCCTCTAGAAGGGTGCAGGCTCCATTAACTCTGCCGGTATTTGAGGCCCTTGTGTCAAAACACATGCGATAATAAATGTATCGCACTGCCACGACTTCATATGGCCTAGAACTGCTACTGCTGCTGCCTGTCTTGACACAGAAGCCAACTTTGGCACACCCAGAAGTTTAGTATTTCTATTAACTAGAGAAGAAATCAGAACTGGCCAACGGTTCACTTTGTCCGTGTTTACTCCAGTTATGTCAGGGAGCAGCTTGCCTTCCTAGTGCCCGACAGATTTAAAGGCTCGAAAGTCTTCCTTGATTTGCAAGCCAAAAAATTTGATACCTTCTGGTAGTGTGCTTTATGTCTTCTTCATAATTGAAACTTTATGCATATAATATACAAGAAGGTTAAATCTGTAGATTCTGCTGTTTAAGAGCTTTATAGTGATACTAAACATATTATTATGAGATCAAAATGTTGTCACCTAAATATTTAAAAGTCAATGATGCCATGCGTAATTTACGACAAACTGCACTAACTCTATGAGTCTTGCGGGACCCCTAAATATTTTCGAAATGTCATAAAACTTGGCAGGTAATATTACGGGATCATAAAGAAACTTTTAGGAGGGAGTGCATCAAAAGTTTCAACAATTTTATTTTTTCTATGCTATCGTGGGACACCCTAGTGTAATAGTGTGACTCTTTGGTGCAAGAATAAGGTATGTCGACTAACACCAGATGACATGGTTGGTGCGCAGCTGCTAGAAAACCAACCATGTCTACATACCCTGTTACTGCACCCGTAATTAGACTGATGCTAAGGTGTTGGTGTTGACAATAACCGGGTATGAAGCAAATTGTCGTGTAAAAACAATAATGTTATCTACTGCATTGCATCATGCAAAGTTTTCGTTAAAGACAACAATACTTACACGGTGCTTCAAACCGCTTGTCGATATGTGGTCTAATAGCTAAGATACAACAGTTTGAAGTATCAGATCTTTGAAGCCATTTTCCCAAAACTCATAATTTCAGACATACCTGGTTATTGCTCTGAACTCTTCAATTGTAATCATCC
>JACEVL010001550.1:0-25982 GCA_020284085.1 Aporrectodea caliginosa
GCACGCTTCTGGGATGCTGAAAGGAGACCTTCTGAAAGAGACCTATTAAACAAGTAGAGAAGGAAGGGAACAGCGTCATCTAGTACATCTACTATAACAAACGGGGGAAGGGGGTCAAGTTCACATGATTTTAAATTAGATGTAGAAAGAAGATGACGCAGTTCAGATTCAAGGATAGGTCGAAAGTCCTTGAAAACCGACTCAGTAGAAAGGCGGTGGTGAACCAGCTGTGGAATTTCGGAGGCCATCCAGTTTAGTTGTAAGCATCAGTAGAAAATGTGTCCGCTGAGAAGGAAGGATTCGCGGATGTACAAGAAGATCGTCCCAATAGACCGGAGATAGCGGACTAGAGACTTTAGGATTCTCTGAGTTCCTGTTGACAAAATCTTCCCAATACGCCGACTCTTTCTGACGATAGAGACGGTGAAGGGAGCGCAGTTGATTGATCCAGACGTGACGATCGGCTGGATCTCTAGAACGCCGAAAACGTCGTTCAAGACAGCGGGTTCGACGACGCAGTTGATGACATTCTCGGTCGAACCAAACAGCAAGTGGTCGAACGCGAATCTGTATACCACGGAGTGGAATCATCTTGTCGAGAAGATTGCTGATCGTAGAGGAGTAGAGATCGTAGAGTTGTGAAGTTGACTGAGTATGTAGTTGCGAGTTAGAGGAGAAGAGAGGCGAGTTTCGCAAGGCCTCACTGAAGGCGCCTCGGTCGAGAGACTACCATCCACGATAATACTGGAGAGCATAAATGGGTTGTGAATGAAGAGGAGGGATAGAGAATTCAACAGGAGAGTGATCGGAGAGCGTCGGCGGAGGGATTCTTAAGTCGATCGAGTACAAGGTTTTTCGACCGATTCGACTTGGCTGAGTTACCACCGACTTGATCGACTTTTCGATTGATCACGGGGTATATCCTACTCCCTGTCATGGTCTCCGCTCGGATTGTTCATGAATTCACATCTACAGTAAGCGAGCGACCGGGCTCCGTGCCAAGGCCTTTGTTCGGGCTGTTAATGAATGGACATAAAAGGAGCAAACAAAACATTTAAATCGGACATGTCGTATTTAAACTCTGGCAATCGTCGGTTGTTTGCCCAAAATGCCCGATAGTGCATTGGATAACCCACTGGCATATAGAGAGCGAGAGGTACCGAGATCGAGGTCCGTAGGTGGACATGCTTTGTAGGCTGCTATTAAGGCCCGTGTATTGCAGGCTGTCTGTTCTGTTAGTAGTTAAGATTTATGTCTTCTGTCATTTGTGTTCTTGTGAATTGTTTAATTGTCATAACATGTAAATGTACAGCGCAGTGCGTTTGTCAGGCGCTTCATTAAAGAAAAGATATTGTTATTATAACATAGCATTCATGAAAAGGCAACAGATAAAAGTAATTCACCAGCTCACCGACCGCTATAGAAACGCTTGACAAGCATGACTCTAGGATCGATAGATAATTTGGTTAAGTCGGTTTTTCCTGGCGTGGGTCAGTAAGAGTATTGATGCTCCTTTCGAGTGTACAGATTAAGTTTAGTGACTTCTTCTTTAATTTTTCTGTATTTCTTCTCTACTGCAAAACTGCATTGTGCAATGTTAAAATAAACCTAATAAAGAATATACATGGCACACAGACTGCGGTGTCATATATATATCAATAGGAATATCATTGGAAATTCGTGTTTGTATTAGACTGGTGATCAAATGTATCATTGATGAGCTGTGTCGATCCGAGATAGTGTATTGTAGAACTAGAATAGATCCAGCACTTGACCAACTATTCGAACGCACAGTATACACGATTCGTTTCGGTTGACCATCTGTTTAAGTCAGTCGGGACAATGAGTCTGAGAGTGTTATTGCAGCAGCATTGTAATGGCTAAAAACATCAGCAACTAATGCAGCTAGTGTTTGCAGCAATCATTCCACCTTGATTTGTATATTGATTGGTCTCATCGTCAATTCAGAAGAACATAAGACTGAAGTGAAAGAGCAGTAATCCTACTATAGGTACCGAGTGAAATGAATGGACCTTAACCAAGTTGATGACAATCGGACGACGAGTGCCCCATCCCATCAACACCGTATACGTTTGCAATGTATAGAGACGTAGATTGCAATAAATAGCTCAGATCTGTTCATAATGCACGGATTAGAACGCATCTGCTCAGTAATTGTTCATAACGTTGCAGTTAAATTTTTTTAAATGGTTGTTTTTTGTAGAGAAACAGTTCGTCCGCTCTCAATTTCTGCAATGGAGGTTTTATATATATTATTTTGTTTGAGGATTGTTGTTACTATGTCAATAATTTCTAGATACCGTTCCATCTCTCTCTCACTTCCTCTGCCTCTCCTACGTCCATCCCCTCCCTCTCTCTCGCTATGTCTCTCTCTACGTTTCTCTGTTTTTCTCTGTGTCTCTCTCCTCTCTCTCTCTCTCTCTCTCTCTCTCTCTCTCTCTCTCTCTCTCTCTGCTTCTGTGGCTTCGAGCTAAGGCTGTTGTTCGCTATTAGTGTCACAATACAATATTCAATCTTTAAGACAGTTATCTAATAGAATTTAAAGTTTGTAATGTACTGATAACTATTGCAAAGGTAACTGTAGTTTTATATTTATATTCGGTCAGGCCGATCAATTGAATACTACACACCGTACTTTGGCTGCAATAATTTTACAAACAGGGTTTGTTTAACTATGTTTGAAAAATAAGCCACTTCCTGTTGTCTTAACTTTGGAGTCAGTGGAACCAGTACTGTCGTTCCGTCTGAGTGCTGCTCGTTCCCGTTCACTTACAAAGGAACCATCTACTACACTTGCGCACCGAATATCACCAACCCATCGGATATTGGATGCTTTAGACAGAAATATTCTTGGACGACCTGCTTATCTACGAGTTAGTAAAACAGTGTGTTTCCTTTTAAAAGATTGCTTCTCTTGTAGAAAACAAACACGACTTCTATTATATAAGAGGCATGGCACAAAGTACTTCTAACGAAGATCTTGATTTGTCCCGGGGTTGAGTTATCTTTCAGCTGAAGCGCAAACACCATAAAAGCGATTGAACAACAGAACACTTGCTTTTGCAATGATTACTCGACCTCGGAGGACTGGTGGGCTGAGCTGGCTCAAATGGACCGAAATTTCATACATGGTCGCATATCCACGTAGTAACCTTTCTTCGTATTTGCTTGACTTAAATGGTCTCCGTGTATCGCGTTCACAGCCTAAGACTGCCACCATACAGTGTAGCTATTAACAGTTACTTAGGATCAGTGTCTATGCATTTGTCAGCAGAGTGCTTTAAAGTTCTCCTTGTAATGCTAAGGATGGTGTTTCAATCCTTCACACAGACGTTTCCTGTGTCGAGACGTCGAGCAGGCCCATTAAGCAAAATTGCTTAGGGCCATCTATTCATTCTTTCATAGTCGTTAACTAACGAAGCCAGAGTAAAGAATAGGAAATAGATGAATAAATCCGAAGAAATCGCCCGTGAGGAGATTCTTCAATATTGGTCTATAATAGTCTGCATATTTATTTTTTTAGTTATATGCGCATAAAGAGGCATGGCGCATGGCTTGATCTCTGTCATGGATTTCAATATAGTATAGCCTACCATGGAAACAACACTTAAATATAATTTTTAAAATAAATTTAACTTTCATTAATATATATATACAATTTTTTAGGCTCCTGCTCATTATAAGGTCCAAAACGGCAGCTTTTTTATTCGCTTAATTCTTCTCAGTACTGTTTAACTGGTCTATTCTAATCTTATTGAAGGCAATAATGTCTGATAAGTATAGACTCTAGTCAGTCAAGACGTTCGCGAAGATGAGATTTTTGTTGTTAAAGCAGCTTCAGTCCTGTGTTGAGAGTTTTGTCTAAATTCTGCAAGTACAATAGTACAGTCTAGCTGTTAAGGCAACAGCGTCTGTGGTAGATGCTATCAATAAGCGATTTAGCAATACTAGATTCAGACACTTCCACATTTAGACTATAGTCTGAACATGGCTTTTCGTATTGTGCCTGTTGTTTACTTATAAGATTGCGCGTATCTCCGTTTTTTTATTAGAGTGAAATTGAACTTAATGTGCCTATCTTAGACTTCAAGGCTGACTATGTGAGTCACAATTTGACTCTCCCGAATATCACTCAACCCGTTCCGTCGATATTCATTCACGGATGGCTGATCATCCAGAAGAATGTTGCAGGCAACGGTTCAATATTCAACAGATCTTGGATCGATCACAGAAATGGTTTTGGAGATCCAGCTGGGAAATACTTCTGGTTTGGAAACGAGAAACTCTATCAACTGTTGTCAAGTGGAAACTGGAAGCTGAGAGTAGAAGTCCGGTCACGCGATACATGGAAATGGTATTCAGCCGAGTATGAGTCGTTCCGATTGAGTGACGAAGTAAGTAAGTATGCCATAAACGTTACTGGATACACAGGAGATGCGGGAGACGCATTCAATGTTGTAGGCAATGATGCCTGGAAGACAAACGGAATGAAATTCACCACATTTGATAGCGACAATGACAAACGTTCCGACGGAAACTGTGCTACAGGTATGGGTGGAGGTTGGTGGTGGAACTATTGCGGAACGTCATGTCTGAATTCATACACGACAAGGGAAGACTCCTGGGGAACTCTTGAGATTTATCGTCTTGCCCCTAATCGTTACGTTTCGAGCGGGCGAATGATGATCAAGAGAAACTAATCAGACCTTCCTTTGAGAGTTACTTTAAAATATATTTCATATCTGCAACTGGAGTATGATGCCAGATGAATGTGTAGATGCATTAGATGATTAGAGAATCAAATCGTTTTAGTCATATACAGACTCACACATGAAATGGCTCGTTCGATAGAATAAGAATTTCAGCATATGCGGCAACCGACAACCTTGTACAATCCCTCTGACTCGAAGCAGCGTTCACGAATTAGCTGGTGCCCTGCGCTGGGCTTTTGAATGGCGCTTTAGAAGTGTGGATCTTACGAGGACGAGTACTATTAGATGAAGTGTTTTCCAACAAGATACTGTAAACACTAAACAGTCAAGTCACGAGAATTCCTGGATGGACCTCGATGCAAATCCATTATTACGATTAAAGAGTAGTATTGTGGCGCAAAACGGTAAAAATTGAAAGAATTCCTAATTAAATAATCATATATCAACTTAATTTTAAGTAGATTTGATTGATTAGCTGAATATATTGAATTGAATAAATTAAAGATGACTGGTGTATTATTTGATACCATTGAATACGTGTTGTAATATATAAGCCTGTCATGATAAATTATTATCAACTGAAATATCATTAGTGGGCTAATATGTAATATAATATTCTTTATTGGAAGAATCCGGTTGACAAACCGCAACCGGTTACAGTGTACAGTTAACAGGACTTTAGCGGTCTTTTAAAGGCGCTACAGAAATGTTCATATGTCTACCTACCAATGCCTTCTTATCACTTATTTGTAACTTATATAATGCCAGTGTCTAATGCACAATGTATCATCCGATGGCGCACCAAAATCCAAGACGTAGGCCTAATCAGATAAAGATCTAGGTGGGCCAGTCTGCTGAGACAGACAGCCAGTGCCCTACACTTCTCCAAAATAATTGTGGATCTGGACAAACAGCGAGTCTGAGAGACTCAGAGTGAGAGCTGGACTTGATTATCATCATTGCTATTCATCTGATATTCGTTAAACGCAGTTTCTGTCCTAGTTCGTCAGTTAATCAGCCAAACAGGAAGCAAAGTGAAGACCTTTCGACGCATGTCATTCCTTTGTACGAAATCATTACACACAGCTACAACTACTACAGACCATACTTTGCAGAACCAGGAAACTGTAGTTTTAACTGTAAGTCTATTATATCAACTTTCCTAGACATCCAGCCGTTGCATTCGTGGCCTCTTGTTCATTGATACACCCAAAGGGTAGGGCTGACCATCACTATCAGACTATCCATGCAGCCATGCACTCTTTCTTAGCTAGCTTAGGCCTACTTCGACTGCTTATGTAGATAACAGAGCTTCCATCCAGCTCCAGTTGAGCGTCTCTTTAGCACTGCTGGACAAATTGACTCACTCACCCAGGCGCAATCAACTAAGTTCTCTAACAGACTATCATTTTGAAAAGCTTCTACTCCTAAAAATCAAATAAACTCTAACTTGTTTTAATGGATCATAATTGTAAATCGTATTTCGGATACCTGACAAACTTATAATACAACTGAATGTATAATACAACTGAATGTATATATAGCAATTTACAGGCCATTGGCCCATTGGATATTTTAGTTTAAAAATAGAGTAAATTAAAAATTATCAAATAAATTCTAAATCATATGCCAATTTAAAAGGAATAATTGAAAAATGAATTGGTAATTGAATTACAATCAAAAAGTAATTGTAATTCAATTACTTTTACAATCAAGTAAATGTAATTATAATTCAATTACATTTACAAGCATATAATTGCAATTATAATTGAATTAGCCTACATTTGCAATGTAATTGATACAATAATGGAAATAGTTACGCTTTGTTTCTATGTAAATTTATTTCATATTGAAGTCTTGATGACTTGAAGATATTAAAGATATAAAACATCTTTGTTTTCATGATAAATTTCGTATAGTAGACTATTCAGTTCTTTGTCTCTCTTTCTGAAGAAGTTTTCAATATTTCAAGAAATCCTACCAGTGGCAACCGCATAACTTCTTGGAGGCATCAGTCATCTAGTATTGTATTGTATTGTATCTAAAGATTTATATAGCGCCTCTCTCAGAATAACTATTCAGTAGCGCTCTCAGCACGAAAAATGAAATAAACTAAATAAACTAATAAACTAGTAGCGCATACAATGTGAACATAGGCTTACTGTTGTGTGAATGTAGGCTTATAATTCTATGAATAGCAAGGGCTCCACTATAGTTTTGCATGGTCGAACTGGGTTACGGTGTGATGTAGCAAAGTGGCCGATTGGTTAGAGCGCACGGCCTGTAACACGGAGAGTACGGTTCAAGCCTCGCTTGAGGCAGTTTCTGTGTATGGACTCTGAGCAAGTCCTTCTCTCACAATTGCTCTGCGCCATTATTGTTCGGTCATATGGTCGTGTGCATTTATGAACTTTGAAAGGAGGGCAATATCAAATACGGTTGTATTGTATAATTGTACCACGATCTCATGAACGTATTATATAAGCGACTTAGCAGAATTAATAGACACACAGAGAAAATTCCAAATAATTAGGTTAATCAACCGAAATGCTTGTTAACCTAGGACAGTTTTTGTTTTATTTATGACCAAGCAAGTCATTCAAAAGATCCTGCTGGACCGTGATAAGAATGAGGAATAAAAACTGATTTAGAATATAGTGATGGCCTAGAGCCCTAGATTATGTAGAATTGGCTCACATGTCATAAACCACGAGCTTCAATTTGAAGAGATTCTTTGCTGAACAGGAAGCCAATGCAGCAATATAATAAGTAGGCCTACACAGGTCTGGAGAAGGAGATTATCAAAGACAACGTTCCTGGACGAAGAGCTCAAAGAAGACCTAAACGGCCAGAGATTGATAACATAAAAAGGTGTGTTGGACTAACAAGTACAAAACTCGACCGTTTATGAAGAAATTTACCACATTTGATAAAGAAAGCCAAGAAGCAGAAGTGGATGACACAAAAAATTGTCCGTGGTGCGGAAAATCCTCGGATGCATACATACATCCATAAATACATACATATATACATACATGTATACGAACATGCATGGATTATACTATGACACCAGATGGTCAAAATATATAATTATGCCTTTCAATTAATTAATTGCAAAGCATTAAAAGTGAAAAATTCAACTGAGTTTCAAATGAATGCAATTAGCCTACTGATTTCATATTGCTCTTTTGGCTGGCTTGATCTCTGTCATGGATTTTAATATAGTATAGCCTACCATGGAAACAACACTTAAAAATAATTTTTTAATAAATTTAACTTTCATTAATATATATATACAAATTTTTTTAGGCCCCTACTCATTATAAGGTCCAAAACGGCAGCTTTTTTTATCTTAATGGTAACTCTAGTACTGCCTTGAAGACATGGGGAGTCTCTGAATCGCAGCTTGTCGTCAACGCTCAAGCAAGATGTTTCTACTCGATTTAACAGCGTGTATACAATGCTTGTATCAATCGACAACATGTACGATGAGGTAACAGCTCAATTGACATCATCTGATAACCTCTCGTACATCAGCAACATAAAGAGGAAGACTCTGAAATCAATCTGCACGGAATTGAGACGCTTTGATGAAGCAACAAAAAAACTGGCTTCAGAAAAAGTTGAAACATTGCATTTGGTGGTGCCAGTTCTTCAGGAGCTCAAATCAAAGATGCGCCAGAGATCAGAAAAGTATGCGGAACAAGGCGAAGCTGATGTTTCTAAGCTATGCAACGATTTAGCCAGGTTGGTTGATGACAAGTGTCTCAGGAAACTGACCTGGTACCACTTTGCTGCGGTCGTCCTGTTTCCTGATTTCCGAAACCACCCTGGCGTACTGTGTATGGAGGGAGACGTTGATCGTGTTCAACTAGACCTACACGGCATGTTAGCAAAGATGCATAGTGGTGGTTCACTGCAAATAGAGCACAAGCAGAAGTCCAAACTGGTTTTGATGGATTCTGACTCAGATTCAGACATTGAGCCTGACGTAGACGACGCTGGTGCTGATTTGGTTGGTGACGAGTTTGATGTATATCGCCAAATGACTTTCGATTGTGACAAAACTAACAACAGAACCCCTTTGCAATTTTGGAAGGACAATGCTGCTCGCTTTCCAAAACTTTCGGTGATAGCGCGCAGCGTATTTGCAATTCCAGCGTCCCAGAATAAAAGCGAACGGGCTTTCAGCGCTGCTGCTCACGTGATGACGGATCTACGAACAACTCTAGACCCTGAACATCTCGACGAATTATTGCTTGTCAGGTCCTTTTACAGACAGCCCGAGTAAAACTGGCATGGTCACACTTTGTTAGAACATCAAAGACTGTTGAGTCTTTAACTTATGACATTACAGTGTGTGCGTTTATCATTAAGAGCGCATGAAAAGAACAGAGACGCCATACTGTCAACTATAGCGACGACATGCAGACTTTAGTCGACTACGAATATTAGTAATACATTAAAATGTTTTTCTGTTCTTCGAAATCTGCTTCGTATTTGCTGCCTAGGTCTGCATCTAAAACGACTTAGTGCATGACATTATATATATATATATATATATATATATAATTTATTTTGCAAAGATAAAACAGAGAAACTAAGAGAAAAACGAAGACTAGCACAAGAAGACAAGAAATTAATACAAAAACTCCTTCAAAAACAGACCGGACGACAACTCAATCTAATGCTCCCTTGGAAGCGTCAACGTTTTCCACCCGCTATCTGGCATAAGACAAGAACACCTGTAGTGCAGAGTCCAGACAATCTGAGAGATGTATAGCTTAGTAAAATTAATGTAGACGAACAATGGGCCTGACTGGGTCTGCAACGTACTATTAACGGTTAAGGATCATTGATGAACAATTCTGAGACTATAACTTACTATGTACTTTGAGCGCCTCTGAGTAGAACCCTTGAAGAGGCGCTATATAAATTGATTGATTGATTGATTGATTGATTGATTGATCAGCCATACTGTTCTATTATTTTACTGTTCTATTCTGAATAAACAGTTTATAGTGTTCTAGGTGACAGTATATGGGCCACGGATATAAAACGTAAAACGCAATTGAGAGAGCACAACACTACTGTTGAATGTGACAGGTTCCATAAATTAACTGCTTATTATTAGGCCTACTATTACAAGTACTACTGCTGCTCCTACTACTGCTGCTGCTACTACTACTACTACTACTACTACTACTACTACTACTACTACTACTACTACTACTACTACTACTACTACTACTACTACTACTACTACTACTACTACTACTACTACTACTACTACTACTACTACTACTACTACTACTACTACTACTACTACTACTACTACTACTACTACTACTACTACTACTACTACTGCTGCTGCTGCTGCTGCTGCTGCTACTACTACTACTACTACTACTGCTACTACTACTACTACTACTACTGCTGCTGCTGCTGCTGCTGCTGCTACTACTGCTGCTGCTGCTGCTGCTGCTACTGCTGCTACTGCTACCAGCATATTTGTTATTACTACATGCTGAGTTGTAAGCCTATTGGCCTTGTAGGGATTGTGACTATGGGAAGGTGCGCTAATGACGTGGCGGGTAAGGTACGGGTACGGGTATACCCGCGGGTACGGGTAGGGTCGGGTAGCAATTTTGAGTACGGGTCGGGTACGGGTACGGGTACCGGTCATGTGTTACGGGTACGGGTCGGGTAGTAAAAATGCTGTACCCGCAGACCTCTAATGGGGACACCGTTTAATTCCGAGTATGGATTACTGATACGGTCATTACTGAATACACCAGGATAGAGCTGCTCAGCACTCGCTTCAGCATCGTCAGGCAAACCCTATATAACCATAGACTGCATCCAAACAAACAGGAATGGAAATGCTCATCAAACCATAGCTCTATTAATTTGATATCTCTTCATCAAACTCCTCTGCTTTCCAAAGAAATTCAATTAACAGATACGGTGATATAGAAACAAATTTAGCTGACGAAATAAGACTGCAACTATAATAAAGCTATAATCAGAATCTTGATCGTTAAATAACAATTATGTCACTAATCAGTTGCCAGGGCTCTACATCAACGTTCGTCACGGTCCAGCGGAGCGTGTCGGTGCGATGGACGGCTCGGGGCTTGTACTCCGCTACTGCCTTGGTCAGCTGTACGCGGCTCGCCGTGCGCCGACTGTACAACCTAATATGCCGGTGGAACCGCCGGGTGTCACCCGTCTCTGCGAACTTAACAACATTTGCTCACGGGGCTATAATAGAGGAGCCACTGGCGGTGAGGTCCACCCTACGCGGCGCGTTGTGACTCAGTTGCCAGGGCTCTACATCAATGCCTGCTCCATCGCTAAGCCTCACGCCCTGGAGGGCCTGGACCAGTCGCGGACATGGCTCATCGGGTATGGCCTTGGCCTACTGATCGTCGCCGAGACCCAACTAAAGTCAGACCATCATAGACCCTCTTCAACGCTGGCGGATTCTGCTTCGATCCTCGTCCACGAAAACTTTCGAGAGAAGCTCACCAATTTCAACTACCACCTATGGACGATAAGACCTACTTACTTTGGCACCTTTAGATAGCCTGTGCTGAAACATTATCACCGGACCTTACCAACCTAGCAGTAACTTTGTAACACCAAACATTTATTTCTCTTTGTCATTTTCTGTACCGGGGTGCGGTGTGTCACACCCGTTTGTTCAATAAACGAAAAAATATATATATAATCATAGAATCGTTTTTCTCATCAGGCCGATCACAGTCACCAATCTTTCGTGCGAAACCCTACAGGCACCCGCAAAACCTATAAGAAGCATCTTGCGTCTAGTAGTGCATACACTGTGAACTTAGGCCTAATGTAGTGTAATGTACAATTATGTAAATGGCAAGGGCTCCACTTGTTTTACAGACTATATCTTGTTTTACAGACTCTCTTGTGTACGGTGTAGTGTGCACAGGGACCGTTTGGTTAGAGCGCACAACCTGTAACGCGGAGAGTACGGTTCAGTGGGACCCTGAGCAAGTCCTTTCCTCACAATTGCTCTGCGCCATCGATGTCCGGTCGTGTGGTCGTTTGCACTTGTGAACTTTGGAGGGAGGGCAATATCAAATACAGAATTCTATTGTACCAAACTCATTCATATGCTGTGCAATTTGTCGGAACGAGCCCTAATATTTCCGCCTCAGTGATGTTCGTTCCATAAGGCGACCGAGAGAACTGTCTTTTGTACACGGCGTTTTGAACAGCGTACGAGAGCAATATTTATAGCCTCAAACTGTAGACCCTACGACGATGTTGATGCCATTGATGATGATAACGACGACGACGATGACGACGACGACAATGATGATGATGCGGATAATGACCATGGTCTCGTTTGCAAATTAACCTTCTAGTGTTCTCTTCGACGCCAAAACATCAGTGAAACTCTACAATCTACGGCAACTAAGTGCGTCATCCACTAAAAAAGTTGTTTCGTGTAGTTTAAGATGGCCGAGAATATCATGGATCGACAACATTGTCCTGGTCCTGCGGGTGCTGGTCTAATGAACACAGTGCGCGACGGAGGACAATGGTCCATTCATAAAATGTAGCCAACCGTCGGGAAGCGACGATGGCGATGGGACATTGACATTTGACATGTTGTGTAGGTAGCCGAACCTATACAACATTGCTGAATAAAGTAAAGTTGATGTACACTTTTTCTACAGCGGCTGTATTTGGTCCCCTCGACCGGGTTAATTTTTTAATGAATTGACGGGAAGAGCTCCTTCACTACCACTTGCCCGTTTGATGGGCGACACACCATTAATTTTAAGGTCCCCGCGTACGGACCGTGAATAATGGTCGTCAAGAAGTAATTAGAATTGTTTTACAGCGCAAACGAATAACGCCCTTTGAAAGGAAGCCACTTGATCCCACTTGTTGTGAACTGTGTCGACCGATGCTCCCTGTCTCCATGGAGCCACAGTTGAAGCATCAAAACAGTGTTCTGTAGGTCTACGTTCTCCAAAAAAGCGTCCATCGTTCTGCGTCACTATTAAATGTACTGTGTAGCCCGCTGACGAGATGGCGGACCCGCTTGTGCAAAAGAGTCTAAATCGTTTAGCATCTTTGTTAGAAAATATAAAGCCTACAAATCAACATAAAAAATTGAGCACTGAACTCTGGTAAAATAATACGGATCTACCTGGGAATAGAAAGAATGGAAGAAAAGGTATAAATAAGTGACATTGATAGAATTTTGTTGTATTTTGAAACAGATCTTACTCGTTAACGTATCTTCATTTCAAAATGTTTGCCGTTTCTATGTGGATCATCGCCGGTCTTCTGAGGTTCTTACTGACGGAAGGAAACCTTTCAATCAACCAATACATCCGAGTTACCGATGGTAAAGGTCAACCGGTTTGTTCCATAAACGCGCCCTCTGCTGTCATCTATGGTGTTCGGCGTCGAGTGCGTTGCCTCTTGGAACACTGTGTGCCAACCAAAGCCTGTCTTTCGGCGAACTACTACACAGACACCGGGAAGTGCGAACTCTTCCATTACCCCCCAACTGATTTCTTCAGAATTGCTGAAGAATGCGAACACTACAAGGTAATTAAGAGGTAGAAGTAATTTATTGCTGTCTCTAATAGGCAAGTTAAGGTGAACGCTCATTTATCGAACGCCTCAATTAGTACTAGTTCTCAAAGATGCAGGTATAGACATGAATCGAAGAACATTTAAGTTGAAGTACAAACGAGATGATCCCTCAGCGAACCCGTGACTTGCCAACAAACTGCACGTATCATACAAGCACCAGGATTCTAACCTCATACGCAGAGGTTAATGGCATAATTAGTCGCAATCTTCTGTCGTGCATAATGCATAATTATCTATATCTGCGCACGAAAAATAATGCATGAAGAGAATTGTTGTCGGTTCGACCCCTTAATCAACAGTCAACTCCAGCCTTGATGAAACAATCGGACTGTGGGTGGATTTTGGCCACTGGGTTAACAAAACTACACATTTTAATGACATTCATTCAATTTCATGCTCGCCACCTGGACTCCATCACTGCCTCCACGCCCACAAGGAGGAGCATATTCCCACAAAGACTAGCACACATGGGCTCCATATATTGCCCATGGAAATCTTGGAATTAGGCTAATAGTGCAAAATCCGTATCTTGAGCATGAGGCTCAAGCGGATGATGGGAGACTAAATGTGCCAATGTTTAAGTTTTTCCGTATTTAATTGATCTTAGAGCCTTAGATAAACCTTGCAGCAGATGGAAAAGTGCCTTCGTTGAACAGCTACATTAAACCGGGTTGAATGGAGTTTAGATTTTCCGCTGTCTTGAGAGATTGTTCAGATCAAGCTTTCAGGCTTATTGTGTTACCGCAGACAAGGTTTCCAGTAGCGCTGGTAACATTGGCTTCTTCTTCCTACATCTGATGCGCTAGTCCGACACACTCTTCGAGCCAAAGGTGGGCATATATGGGGTTAGGCAGACTGATATACCATCTCCAGTTCTTTGGAGCTGGATACAGCGAGGTGAGGCGTGGACTTCAGAGTGGACCTCACAACCACCAGTTTTGCAGGCTTTCGGAGAACTATTGAAAAGTGGGTGCAAGGAAGGGTGTATGTCAGGAAAATGCCAGAATCCTAGCTGAGTACCGGTAATTTCTTACTTTGTAACGAAAGTAAAAAACGACTAACTGTGACTAATATGTTTTAGCAATACATAGAAGACTCCTGTAATCAAAACTGTGAGAAACCATCCACAGTTATGAGGGGAGATGCCGCAAAGAATTTGGAAAACAAGCAATGAAAACAGAGAAGTATTTTTTGTTTTTTAAAACAATTTCGCTGTTTGGCCATAAATTGACTTTATTTGGCCTCACTTTGATGTCTTATGATGATTTTGACCTTAGATTCGTGTTATTCGAGTAAAAGACATGTATAAACGACACCAGACACGATATGACTTGACAATTTGTGAGAATTTTGTACGCCATTTAAAAAAAGACGCCATTTGGAATTCTAAGAGACATTCCGAAAGCCTCCCTTCCTAAAATGTCCTATTATATAGGTTCCAACTACAGCTGTGCAAAGCGGCAATCCGTGTTAAAAAAATCAGTATACATGTACATTCGTGTAGGCTACCTCCTCTTCTATAAACCGAACAGCGAAACAAAACGATCCCAGAATATGACAATTATAACAACTATTATTAATTGTCCGAACATTGCAAACATGTCAGTCTCCAGCTAATCTAAGCATATCATAACTTCTTTCAACTGTTAGATATTCTGCAGTTATGTGCAATGGCGCACAATATGCACGCGCACGTCTTGCGGAGACCCTTTCCGCCCACTGCTCAGCGTCATTACAACTTGCGCCCCAGCTCTAACCCCTTCCAACTTCCCATAAAAGACGACAGAAATTTCATACAAAGAATTCTTTATAAAATACGGTAGCATATACCTACATACTCTAGTTTAGGCTTTTCGACGAACGGTAAAGAACCCACCAGTAACTGTACTCCGTATATTAGATGTGTCTGCCTTTCCATTATGTAACTCGCTGCGATTTATCAGTCTGTCATATTAAACGAAGATAAATTATACATATACTATAGTTAGTTCTTGAACAAAATAAAATCATCATGTACAAAGATGATTTCATGTGTGTCATTGTGTGACGTAGCTAAAAAAAATAGCAAGCAAAATATTTCATAGTCAAGTCAGTGGCGAAACGAAGGGTTTCAGCGCTCAGGGGCAAAGGTTGATGACTGCGCCCCCTTTTAATTTTCTTGTTGACTTTTAATCGTTCTGGTCATAGTGTTGTATATCACTGAAAGCTAACTTTACGCCCCTCTGGTGCTGCGCCCGGGGCCGGCTGCCCCCTCTGCCCCTCCTTCGTTACGCCACTGAGTCAAGTCAAGTCGAGGAAACAACGATCGATCTACTCGACTTGTCAAAACAAACGATCGACTCGAATTGCAATTCGAGCGCGTCGAAGATTTTACGACCGACTCGACTTTGCTGAGTTACGACCAAGTCGGTCGACTTACTGTCTTACTCGATCGATCACGGGGTATACTCCCAGCACCGGGCTCCGCTCGGACTGTTAATGAATGAACGTAAAGAGAGTCAACCCAGTCATTAACAAAATATTCAAGTCGGAGGTGTCGAATTTCAACCCTGGCAATCGTCGGTTGTTTGCCCGCAACTTAGCATTCATTGATAGGTAACAGATAAAAGTAATTCATCTGCTCACCCGCCTCTATAGAACCCGTGAGATTCTAGGAACGATAGATAAATCGGTTAAGTCGCTGTTTCGCGGCGTGTGTCAGTTACGGTGTTCCATTGTTCATCCTCCACGTTCTTCTAGTTAAATTTAGTGGATTCAATATTTTTTCTAAATTCTTCTATGCTGAAAATTTTAATGTGCAATAGGCTATTCCAATAAACATAAGAAAATATACATTTCACAAAGACTGTGGTGTCATGTAACAATAGGGATACCATAGGAAATTCGTGTTTGTATTAGACTGGTGTTGAAGTGTATCATTTATGAGCCTGTGTCGATTCTAGATTGTATATTGTATATTGAAGAGTTAGAACTGTACAGATCCAGCACTAGTCTTGACAAAACCATTCAAACGCACAGTATACACGATTCTTGTCGGATGCCTCTCTGTTTAAGTCGGGTCCCGGTCTCTCATGTCAATCGAAACAATGAGTCTTAAGAGTGCTAGAGCAGTAGTGTTGTCATGGCTAAAAACAACAGCAACTATTGCAGCTGTGTTTTCAGCAATCGTTCCAACTCCAATTGTTTGCTGATCGTTATCATCGTCATAGCAGCAGAACATAAGACTGAATTGATAGCGCAGTACTAGGTACCAAGTAAAATGAATGGAACTTAAACAAGTTGACGACAATCGGACTACGCGTATCCCATCCCACTAACACCGTAACTGCTTGCAATATAGACACACACAATGCGCAGATTTCAATAGATTGCTCAGACCTGTCCATAGTGCATTAATTTTAACGGATCTCCAAATGTATTTCACAGTCAACTGTTAAGAGTGGTAGAGAAACATTCCATCCGCTTCCAATTTTTGCAATGGAGGTTTGTATATATACTTTTGTTTGACCGGTGTTTGTAGCTATGACAATTACTTCTAGATGTCCCTACATCCTTTCACTCTTCCCATGCCTCTCCCCCGTTCGTCAATCCCTCTCTAGATCTCTACCTCCTGTCTCTTTCCTTCTCTTTTCCCTCTGTCTCTCTCTGTCTCTGTCTGTCTCTCTCTGCCTCTCTGCCTCTCTCTGTCGCTGTCTCTCTCCTTTTCTCTTTGTTTCTCTGTCTCTATCTGGCTTCTGTGGCTTCGAGCTATGGCTGTTGTTTACTATTATACCATGACACAATATTTAATCTTCAGGATATTTATATTAAAGAATTAAAACTTTTAATGTACTTGGAATTGCTGCAATTGTAAGTGTAATCGCAAATTAATGCAGGACCAGGCCGATCAAAAGAAAACTCACAGGCGTTAGTTTGACTGCAGGCGTTTTCCAAACAAGGTTTGTTGAAACATGTTTGAAATATTAGCTATTTCTTGTTTTCTTAACTTCGAAGTCAGCGGAACCAGTACTATTGTTCCGACTGAATGCTGCTCGTTCCCGTTCTCTTACAAAGGAACCATCTTCTACACTTGCGCACAGAATATCACCAAACCATCGGACATCGGATGCTTTCGAGAGAAACGCTCTTGGTCAACGTGCTTATCTACGAGTTAGTAAAATAGTGTTTCTTTTTAAAAGATTGTAAATATGTACATTACAGGTATATAAAAAGTAAAGCACAAAGTGCTTGTTTTAGGAATTTAAAAGAAGATCTTGAGTTGTCTCTGCGTAGAATCATCTTTCAGGTGAAGAACAAACACCATACAAGCGACTGAACAACAGGACAATTGCTTTTGTTATGATTAATCGATCTCGGAGGACTGGTGGGCTGAGCTGTCTCAAATGGGCCGGAGTTCCATACATGGTCGACTATACAAGTAGTAACCTTACTTTGTCATTTCTTAACTTGAATGTGCTCCCGGGATTTAGTCCACGGCCCAAGACTCCCACCACACAGTGTAAGCTCTTCACAGTTACTTTAGTTATTGGCATACGTCTGGAATATGCCGCTGGAATCAATGTCGATGCATTGTCAGCAGAGTGCTTTTCAGCTCTTCTTGCAACGCTAAGGATGTTGTTTCAATCCTTCACACAGACGATTAGTCTACAAATGTTTTAGTTATGTAGAACTATATAGACGGATTGCCGCCCTGCTAGCTCAAACGCCTGTATAGAGTCCTACGCTTGGCTGCCCATTTAGTGGGCCGCAACCCTAAGTTCAACCGTGTCACTGGGTACATGCTGGATGTCCTCCACTGGCTCCCCATCAGCAACTCATAACCTACCGGGTCTCTGCGCTGGTCCGGCATTCCATTGAGGGCCTGGCTCCCCCGTATTTGCAGGAACTATATGCTGTTCCGCGGTGGCTGTTCAGAGATGCGGCTCTCTTTGTTCGACTGTGCTGAACTCCTTGTCCCCCGTTCGCCGACGGCTATCCGACAGCGCAGTGCGTTCTCTGTGGCTGACCCTGCGACCTCTATAATATAATAATTATGGCATTGCTCCTAACGCCTCTGGGTCACACTGCCTTAAGACTGCGCAACACATCCGGGGCTGGGCTGGGATTGCTCATGAGTGGATAGTCTCGAATCTCGAAGGGGTGCTGTATACAATTGTTTAATAATAATAATAATAATAATAATAATAATAATAATAATAATAATAATAATAATAATAATAATAATAATAATAATAATAATAATAATAATAATAATAATAATAATAATAATAATAATAATAATAATAATAATAATAATAATAATAATAATAATAATAATAATAAAAACAATAATAATAATAATAATTATTATTATTATTATTAATTCTGGCTTTATGAAGAAATAAATTTGTGTTTATAAAAAAATAATAATAGTAATAATAATAGTAATAATAATAAGATATAATAGCACCATATTTGCATTACTGTTCTCAGTATTAATCATGTAGGGTCTGAGCGGATAGTCTCGAATCTCGAAGGGGCGCTATATAAGATTGTCTAATAATAATAATAATAATAATAATAATAATAATAATAATAATAATAATTATAATAATGCAATACGATGGAGACGAGAACCCTTAAGCCATAATTATGCATAGTTTCTGAGGGAACCTTTCTACATCGGGCGGAAAAAAATAACAATAATAAGATATAATAGCACCATATTCGCATTATTGTTCTCAGTATTAAAAGGGTCTAAAAATCTAATAGTAGACAAATAATGTCCGATAAGTATAGACTCTAGTTACTAGTCAGTCAAGAATGTACGCGGAGGACACCATTTTAGATATGAAAGCAGTTTCAGTCCTATGTTGACAGTTTTATTCTAAATAATGTAATATATAGGGCCTAGCAGTATTGTCTAGCTGTTGAGGCAAAACTGTCTGTGTTTTATTCCGAGGTGGATGCTATAAGTAAGTGTTTTGCAATTCAGGATTCTGACATTTCCATATAATATCTATGTAGTCGGAATATGCTTCATCACATAGCGTTTGTTGTTTGATTAAATTGAAATTGAACGTAATTTCTCTATCTTAGACTTCATGGCTGATTATGCGAGTCACAACTTAACTGTTCCGAACACCGCTCAACCCGTTCCGTCGATATTCATTCACGGATGGCTGATCATCCAGAAAAATGTTCCAGACGTCGGTTCAATATTCAACAGATCGTGGATCGACTTCAGAAATGGTTTTGGAGATCCAGCTGGGAAATACTTCTGGTTTGGAAACGAGAAACTCTATCAACTGTTGTCAAGTGGAAACTGGAAGCTAAGAGTAGAAGTCCAGTCAAACGACACAAGGAAATGGTATTCGGCCGAGTATGAGACCTTCCGCTTGAGTAACGAAGTTGGTAAGTATGCCATAACCGTATCTGAATACACAGGAGGTGCGGGAGATACATTCAAATCAAAGGTGCATCAAAGAGCAACTGGGTGACAAACGGAAATAAATTCACCACATTTGAAAGCGACAATGACAGAAGTCCTAATGGACAATGTTCCAAGGGAGGAGGTTGGTGGAGGAATTGGTGCGGAACGTCTTGTCTGAATTCATACGCGGCAGATGAAAACTCTTGGGAAACTCTTGAGCTTCTTGGTCTTGCCCCTACCCGTTTTGTTTCGAGCGGGCGAATGATGATCAAGAAAAACTAATCAGACCTCCTTTTGAGAGTTACTTTAAATTACATTTCATATCTATAACTGGAGTATGATGCCAGATGAATACGCAGCTTTATTAAAGTATAAAATCGTTTTAGTTAAATAGGGCTCACAAATGAAGAAGCACGTCGATAGATTAAAAGACTCAGCATACATGGCAACCTTTGCACAATCCCACTGACTCGACGCAGCGCTCACGAATAAGCTGGTACTCTGCTCTTGGCTTTCAAGTGGCGCTTTAGAAGTCTGTAGTTTACGATTACGATTAGATGTTAGTATTGTCCAACAAGACATTTAAAATCCGTCAAAGCCGCGTGGATCCCTGCGTGGATGGACCTCGAAATCTACTTCTGAGATGAACAATTATTTAACAATCCTGCTAATGCGAATCCCTTCTGACGATTAAAGAGTAGCATTGTGTCCTTATAACGGTTGAAATAGAAGTCATGCGTAATTTAATATATTAACTTTATCTCTAATTATATCTGATTGATTAGTTTAAATATATTTAATTGAATTTGATAAACTAAAGATGTTGGGTGCATTATTTGATACGATTAAAAGCGTGTTTTAATCATGTATATGCCCGTCATGGTTAAATTATTATCAACTGAAATATCATTAGTGTATGCATTTTCATGTAGCGCAAGTCTCCTTTTCTTCGTCCTCTGTTAAGGTGCGCCGTATATAAACCCTTACGCAGCGTTGTTCACAGCACTTTGTAAGGGCTTAGGCAACACAAGAAACAATTTCGGGGAGTTTCAGTTGGACATGATCGCCGAGTAAGTTGTCGGTTTTGAAAAGTTAAGTGTTTTTTCGCACATATATTTATATGGGGGAACCCGTAAAACTCCAAATACGCCCACGAACTGAGCACAACTAATAGATACAGATTACAGAGAGAACATTCAAACATTTTGGCCCAGCAACCTAGAGCTTGTTAACCCAGCACAGTTTTAGTTTTAGGAAGGCCTATGACCAAAGGAAGCCTATCCGACGACCCTGCTGAATAGTGATAAAAATGAGAAATAAAGACAGATTTTAAATATTTTTATTGTCTAGAGTAGGCCTAAGAGTTGGCTCAAATATATAGACCATAAGCTTCAATTTTAAAGAGATTCTTTGCTGTACAAGAAGCCATTGCAGCAACATAAGCGCAAGGGTCGGGAGAAGGAGATTATTCAAGGCACCGTGCATGGTTCAAGAGCTCAAGGTAGACCTAAACTGGCATGGATTGATAACATAAAGTTGTGGACCGAACTAACAACTCGACCTCTTTTGAGAAAGCTAAAAAGCCGAAGTCAATGAAAGAAAATGTTATTGTCCGTGGTGCGGAAAATCAACGGGTCGATGACGGTTCAAGATTATAAGACAATACATGCATATATAAACAAGCTTATATACAAGCCTACATGCAAACATATATAAATACACAAATACATATATACAAGGACGCAACTCTGCCCCCACACATTGGTGGTGGCCAATCGTTTCCTTCTTCCCCTCACATCACCAATTTATGCGCCAGAAAACATTTAGCAAGTAAGCTATATATTTTGAAGACATCTATCACCTTGGCGATAGCTAATCATGCAATAACACATCGCCGTTGTTTGATGATAATGGTGATAATGATGATGATGAGGATGATGATAATGATGATGATGATGATGATGATAACAACGATGAAGGTGGTGGTGATGATGATGATGATGATGATGATGATGATGATGATGATGATGATGATGATGATGATGATGATGATGATGATGATGTTGCTGATGATGATGACAAAGACGACGACGACGACGACGATGATGATGATGATGAAATTCACCACAATTCTTACACAATTGATGACGACAATGACAATGATCACAACGGATACTGTGCCATTGGTTCAGGTTCAGGTTCCATTTGTTCCACCACCAACCGGTGGTGGAACAAATGTGGAACTTCCTCTTTGAAATCATACACGACAAGTGTAAACTCCTGGGGAACTCTTCAGATTCTTGGTCTTGCCCCTACTCGTTTCGTTTTGAGCGGGCGAATGATGATTAAGAAAAACTAATCAGACCTCCTATTGGGAATTTCTTTAAAACACATTTCATATCTTCAACTGGAGTATGATGCCAGATGAATATCTAGATTTATTGGAGACTCAAATCGTTTTAGCTAAATAAGCTCAAAAATGAAATGGCACATCGATAGACTAGACATTTCAGCATGTGGGGCGCGGTGGTGTAGGGGTATGTTCGGTGCCTTGCAGCCGGAGAGTTGCGGGTTTGAATCTACCTCAAGCCGCCGCGTAGGGACCCTGGGCAAGTCCTTCACTCGCAATTGCTCATGCGCTTCGGCGTGAAACTCCGCGCTGTAGTCGGGAGCGCCTCTGAGTAGAAATCTTGAAGGGGCGCTATATGAATATCTGAAATGAATGAATGAATGAATGAATGAATACGTGGCAACCGACTACCCGTAATAAAATCCCTCTGACTCGACCTGATGAATAAGCTGGTGCCCTGAGTCAGACTTTCGGGTGGCTCTTAAGAAGTTTTGAGCTTATGATTACGATTACGATTAGATGAAGTATTGTCCAAGAAGACATTGTATACCGTCAAAGTCGCGTGGATCCCTGCGTGGATGGACCTCGAAGTCTACTTCTGAGATGGACATTCTGCTAATGAGAATCCATTATGACGATCATAGAGCAGCATTGTGTCATATAACGATTTCAATAGAACGCATATGCAATTCAATATATTAACTTTAATGTCAATTATAACTGATTGATTAGTTTAAATATATTGAATTGAATTTAATGAATTAAAAACGACGGGTGTATTATTTGATACCATTAAAAAGCGTTTTCAATGTTGTATATGCCTGTCTTGATTATATTATTGTCAACTGAAATATCATTAGTAGGCCTACGTGCATATTTATGTAGCTCAAGTTCTTTTTCTTCGTCCTCTGTTAACGCGCACCGTAAATAAATCCTCACGCAGCGTCGTTCACATCACTTTGTAAATCTTTAACAGGACTTTTACGGTCTTTGAAAGGCGCTACAGAAATGTTCAGATACCTACCTACCAATACTTTCTTAACACTAATTAGCTACTTAAATAATGCTGGTTTCTTATGCACGATGTAACATCCGATGGCACTAAAGCCGTAGTCAGATAAATATCTAGGTGAGTCAGTTTTGCAGAGACAGACAGCCAGTGGTGTAAACTTCTCCAAAATAATGGGATGAGGGGCATGGGGATCTGGACAATTTGCGAGTCTCAGAGACTCAGAGTCAGAGCTAGACTTGATTGTCATCATTGCTATTCATCCGATCCTCGTTAAACGCAGCCTATGTCCTAGTTCGTCAGTTAACCAGCCAAACAGGAAACAAAGCAAAGACCTTTCGACGCATGTTCGAAAACATTACACACAGCTACAATTAGGCTACTACCAAGCATACTTTGTAGAACCAGGAAGTGTTTTTTAACCATAAGTCTATCATACCAACTCAACAAGACTCCCAACCGTTGCATTCCTGTCACACAATTTTCTCATAAATGGTAAGATCTGTTGTCGCAGTCGCGGCCTCTTCTTTACTATATGATACTCTGACATAATTGTCTACTGACTATTCAGTGACTGCTAAGTAGCAACTGTTACTAAAAGCAACTTTTTACATTGACATGCATCGTTAAGTATGAAATGAATGTTTTGTAAGTTTTGTTGAACTTATGACGAGAAAACTGACGATAGAACGTGAAAACTGGTTACATATTCTTACAACGAACATACGTACTTACTTGTCATGTGCGCTTCCCGTGCAACCTAATCTTTATAAAATCGGTGCGCCTTGTTTACATTATTTGTTTCACATTGAAGATATTAAACGTAGAAAGAAATCTTTGTTTTCATTATGAGTTTCGAATAGTATTTCAGTTTGTTGTCTGTGTTTATAAAAAAGTTTTAAATATTTCACGAAATGTTCCTGATGAGTTTTCGGGGCCAATCCCTCCTCAATTATTGGGGGTACGTGCACCGGCTTCCCCTCCAGAGTCTACGAATATGGAGACAGCCTATGGTGGAAAATCAGTTTAAGACTATTAGTCTTAAGTTGAGGACGAAATTATATAAGCGACCGAACGCATCTAATAGACACAGAGAGAAAGTTTAAATAATGTATGTCCGACCGAAAATCTTGTTAACCCAGGACAGTTCTCACATCAAATCAAATCATTTTATTTGGTGACCAACAAACAACAGTAGTTCTAGTTTTAGGTATGACAAAGGAATGTCATTCAGACGACTCTGCTGAGCAATGATAAAAAAAATGAGGAATAAAGACTGATTTTAGTATTTTTGATCGCCTAGAGTAGAGTTGGCACAATTTATTAACCAAAAGCTTCAATTGAAAGAGATTCTTTGCTGAACAGGAAGCCAATGCAGCAATATACGTGCAAAAGTCTGGAGAAGGAGATCATCCAATGAACCGTTTTCCTCTAGGTCACGAGCTCAAGGAAGACCTAGACTCTCAATGATTGATAGCACAAAGTTGTGGACTGAATTAACAAGTATTAAACTCTTCCCTTCATTGAGAGAGCCAAGAAGCAGATGCTAATGAAACAAAATTGTACTGAACTTACTAAGTAAGTATATTCTTTATTTATTTACCAACTGCACAACCGCACTTTGGTTTTAATTAAATTAAGCATTACATAGCATTTTTGTAAAAACGTTTTCCTCATCAAGTTGTCCGCCCGTGGGACGATTTGGTCATGCGGTCTGGAACGCAGAGAATATATGGGAGTGTCCTTACAGGAGAGAACAGCGGATTCAGAAAATTGCCCGGGTCCGCCAAGGTAGCAGAAAAGAAGTTCCCATGTGCCGTTCTACACAGCTGGTCTGCTGATGGGTTATCCTCTGGTAGGTGGCGTAGTCGGACCAGACGGTCCATCACGCATGTAGTCGTGATGGACTGTAGTCTATTGCGCTCCTGCTCCCCCGCAAAAATCCTACCATGCCGATTAAACGGGCTACAGTGGTCATTCGCACAACATCATGAAGCATTGGTCTCGCGAGGCCATGTGCGGACACTGATCAATCGAGGACGGTTGAAGACTAAGACTATACATAAAAAATAAACAAGCATTCAAGCATACATGCATGCATACATAAATACATAAATAAATAAATAAATCCACACATACATGAATACATACATGAATGCATACATAGATAAATAAATACATATATGCGCACGTGCAAGAGCATAACTTTGCCTCAAAAAGCGGTGGTGACCAATCCTTCACTCTCAATTGCTCAGCGCCATCAATGTTCTGTCATATGATCCTGTGCACTTCTGAACGTTGGAAGGAGGGCGATGTCAAATGTATTGTGTTGTGTCGTATTGTACCGTAAATGCGTGAACGTATGTTGCGCAATTTGTCGGAACGAGCCGTTATGTTTCCGCCTTAGTGATGTTCGTTTCATTAGATGACTTAAAGAACTGTCTTTTGTACACGGCGTTTTAAACAGCAGACGAGATAAATTAATAACCTCAAACCCTGCAGTTAATTCCATTCTTGCAATTTAAGTGTTTTTACTAAATACATTTTTCTTGTATTCTCTTATAATTATGCATAGTAGAAATGACTGTGATTGATGCTGTAAGAATTTTGAAATCATATGCTACCCGATCCATAAAAGGTACACGGAAAACTTAGGACTTTCTTATATTAACTGCGTAACTTATGCGTATAAAATTGTAATTGTTTTACGTAAGCTGATTGAAGTTAAAAGAATGTTGACGATGATGATGATGATGATGATGATGACGAAGTTAGTGATGATGACGACGACGATAATGATAATGATAATGATGAAGTTAATGATGA
>JACEVL010001551.1:0-17500 GCA_020284085.1 Aporrectodea caliginosa
GTTCTTCTTCTTCATGTTTTAATAGGAGTGGTAGGTGGCAGTAGTAGAAGGATGAGAAGGAGGTGGAGTAGTTGCAGCAATAACGCCAGCAACAATAACAGTAATAGCACATTGCAATCACAGTCCAGCGCTTCAATGCCTTACTGCAACACTTTTACTTCGCCCAACTTTAGCAATAGTTTTATCTGTTCTACAACTTAGTGTTCTTAATCACTATGGATGGGCCTTCATGTGCTCCATCCGTGTACTGAATTTGACTCTAAGCCAGTTTCATAACAAGGCAGAAACATTATTTTGATGTTGACCGTAGATTGGTGGAAATAAATATGGTGACATCGAATTAGAACTACAAGTGAATTAATGAGTAGTAGTGCTTTATTCCAATTTTCAGATCGAGTAATTGGAGCCAAATTACTGATTCAGAGAAACAAAAGATTGGACTTAAGTTTAAATATGATGGAGAGTTTTGGTAAGTTCGCAAATGCTTTCTATTATCATATTCTCAAACTATTTAACACACAGAATTTCAAGAATGCGGACTTGTAGGCCTACCTCGTTTATTACAGTTGTTTGAAGCCAGTAGGCTATAACTTTCGTAAGATGTCTCAGTTGTAGGCCAATGCATCTTTTCCATAGGTTCTGGACAGACGGTCAATGATTGTCTTAGAAGGAGAGATTTAGAATAAGGCAAAGGCCATCAAGTTAGAGAATATCGTGTCTTTGGCTCTTTCTTGTTTTCATAATTTCATTAGACGACATGTTCTTTTTGATCAGGATGTCTTTCGAGGAGTTTGCAAAGACCTTCCATTGGCTGAATATCTGTCACCTCGACACGGAATCTTTCACCGATGATGCAGTGGCACTGAAGAAGAAGCGTTGGGCAACGACTTGCCTCAAAGGTCGCTGGCTTAGAGGGACGAGCGCTGGGGGAGACGTCAACTGTCGTGAGTGGATTGGTCAGGTTTAAATAATGCTTGCTTAATTATAAGTCAGAGTCTGTTGTTGATATATCAGAGTTATTATAGCAAAGCCTCGTCATAGTTTCTAGATCAGCAGTCTTCAGCGAAGTTGCTTTTCGTGTATCGTAAATTCAGTGGCTGCCTTTGACAGTCTTTGACAAATGTGTGCTATAGGCGAGGACAAAAATGCCGCCCCTTACTCATAAATGACATCTTTTGACGGAAGTGACCATCATGTATTTTGTCGGAATTTGCCGCCCCTTGAAAATTGCCGCTCTAGACAGCCGCCTATATCGCCTATAGGCTACCTAAATCCTGCACTGCGTCAATTTTTGCAATGTATGCTATACAATAATGTAGGCCCTAATAATAGGCTACTAGATGCAAATACTGTAAATTATGTGCATAATCGATCCAACGCCATGAACTGTTATCGTGGTTAGGAGGTTTTAACATGTGGATCGAACTTTACAGCAATCGCCCCTCCCATCCCATAGTAAATCCTATTCTGGATTCACGGATGGTTAAAACTAGTGATGTGCATTTCGGATTTAAAGCTACACTTTGTCGTAAATTTCTTGGTTGGCAGCGAATTTCTGGACAAATCCACAATGCGGTTTCGAAGTGGTTGACGTGGATGATGGCGATGACAAGGACTCTGTGACTGTGATTATCGCACTGATGCAGAAAGAAAGAAGAGAGAAGCGCGCAGAAATTGGATATGCAATCTATCAGGTGCGAAATCAATTTTTCGGTAAGGACGTTGAGGCTGTTCTACACTTGGTACACACCTTTATGTAAAAGTAATGTATCTTGTGTTGACTCTTGAATTGAGAGGGGTGGAGGTTAGAGTTTTACGAAGTTTGTTCCCACATAGCCTATTGTTCAGCGCTGTTATGACCTGCGCCCTAGACCACACCACTTCACACTCCCTGAAGATGACACTAACTTTATACCTAGGATACTAGTTAGACGATAATTCAATTTTATGTTAACTTCTCGACACTCTTATTACCTCTATTGTCACTGAATGCGGTTTGTCACTCAGATTTCAATAAACGAATGTATATATATATAGAGTCATCAACGCTATTTGCTGAGTAAAGCTGTAGCCTATGCCGAAATACCATGCCCCCACCTCATTATGTCGAGGGTAAGAAAATTAAGTCGGTAACATTTCATATCCATGGCTGCCTTTCGGGGTTAGTCTCTAGGATTCATCTCATGTTTTTTTCATCATCTCCCTCTTCTTCTGGAATAACAAAGAAAGAAATTAAGACCAAGTGCCGTTGATTAAATGACCTCTATAATTAAGGGTGGTTTGCTCTAAAAATGTAGAGGACCACTGAGTTAAACTGTGGATCCATCAGGCAACTGTGGACTATGTACCAAATTTAGATGCGGGTGTCCGCATTGGGCAAACCGCCTCCTCTGTCCGCATTTGTCCGCGTTTGAGTAACCCTCCCATCTCTGTTATTACGTCCGCCGTTATATACTACCCTCTTTAACTTTCTTTTCATTACAGTGATATTTTATTCGTCGTACTGACACTTTCGAGTTTCTCGCATTGTTTATGTAGTTACAAAATCCATTGTCTGCTCCACTGGGCAAGAACTTCAACGCTGACAATTTCATTAACAAGCCGCTGAAAGTTTCCGAAGCGAGAGAAGTCTGTGGCAGACACGAACTGAGTCCAGGAAGCTACTGCGTTGTACCCTTTACAAAAGTTGCAAACCAGAAAGGCGACTTCATTCTGAGGCTTTTCGCTGAGAAACCTGTCATTTCAAGGTGAGTATCATGTGATGCATAGGATAAGCTGATTTTTAAAGCTGTTTTCGATATAGTCCTTACGGAGCATTTCTAAAGCACATAACATAACATAAATGAACATTATTTTGTTAAGCGCAACTGCAAGAAAACAATCAATCAATCAGCCGTTTATTGATTCAACAACAGGAAACTAACAGGAAATAATCAACTCAGTAATACTCAAAGTTAATATATTGATGCTGTCAATAGGACAGCCCTAAAGGATAAAGTACCCTATGTGTATACAGAGAACCAAAACTAAACCAAAGCGTTCTAATTCCCGTAACTCTTGGCTCTCATTGGTTGACATTACGCTGTTCCTTCAACTGGCAGCACTCCTACTTTGCCTCGAGTACGCGAGCTAGCGCAAGGCCCTGGGAGGTTGGGAGTGCGCTGGGCTCGTAGCCTCGTGCAAAATTATGATAATCGCAGTGTCCTATCGAGTGAGGCACTGTTTTCCTTGCTGTTAATTACTGAACAATTTATAAGAATAATAATTATTGTGTGACTGTATTTAGGCCTACAGTCTTTGCGAAACTATGGTTACGTGTAGCTATGATAACTTGTAGCTATCATGGCATAAGAAGCCAAGAGACCATTGTTACTAATTCAAGGACAAGGATTAACATCACTGATATTTCTTTCAACATACTCAGTATTTTAAAGCATTACAGGAAAAATAGTAAAAAGTTTATGTGATTGTTTGCATATTAAACAAACGTATTTATCAAATGAACAGTAAAGACATTGGCAGCAAAGACAGTTATTAATCCAAACCTTAACCGCACAGAACCGTTATAAGTTCAGACGTAAAAAATGACTGTTTTAGCAATGACTTGTCTACAGAACTACTGTATAACGCAAAGTAGTCAATATGTCACCTAATAACCTGATTGGTTATTAAAACACTATGTGAGTCAATACAGATTAGTGACCCTCGCCATGGCTCTTTGCATTTGGTCGATTCTCACTGACTGCAAGACCCAGTAACCGAGGTCGCTTGCTTGGCCTTCCTGTCTTGCCCAGAACAGCAAGAGGTCGACCAGACCTATGCCTTGCACTGCCCCTGGTAGAGGATGCACTACGACGTGCTATGGAAGTGGGCTGCACAGGGATCTTTCTCCTGCGATGGAAGCTATGCTGAGATCTACTGTTGAGGAAGGCATACAGCTGACCAGGCGTTTTGATACGCTGAAGTTCAGCTGCATAAAAATAGATAATGAAAATAAATAAAGAAGAAACAGTTAAGATGAGCAAATATGTCTGCAGAATGACTATTGCTACAATACTAATAAAACAAGCAAGATCTTCACAGGTATTTAAAACTATTGAAAGGGACTCAAATCATCAGCCTAATAAACCTTAGACCAATAGTATAATGTAGTAAACTAACCACTACTGAAGTACTCGAGGAAAGTGGATTTGGTTTCTTCAGATCTCTTTAGCCAATGCAGAGCCTCGGCATTGTGCAGCAGGTGACTATGCCTGTTGTCCACGCTGATGACACCAAAGAAACCGCGTCGTGCATGTTCGTCATGGCGCAGAACATCTGGCGTGTTCTTCTTGACACGGATTGACAGTGTCGCTTCGCAGCCACATGACTTCTTGCTTGTTGACAGCTGTAAATCGCATCAACAGTACATCACGTTAATACTTACGTCAAACTGTAATGTTATTATAATAATAAGTCATATTATTATCCTGATTATATCACTACTTTAAGAAATTCAAAGGTATAGTTACAACATGTTTAAGATACTAAGCTTAAAAGCCATTAGTCAAATGATAAGCATCTGAGGATAAATATCCATATACAGACTACAAGAAACTTACTGATTCCTTAAAATCTAGGCCTATTTAACCAAAGATGAGTTCCTAAACCATGCCATAAGATTACTTCTTAAACGTTTAAGGATAATTATCACAATGAATTTTAGATAATCACAAATTATAATATACAAACAAGACCTTAACATAAATCCCATAAAGTTTGTTTCTGTGCATGCTTCTAACCCTCAACCCTTAGATCAATTTCACACGTCGGACTACTGTTAACTTTTTACAACCTTCAGTTGCATATGTCTCAGTAGGCCTATGCAATTCCATGAAAATTCGGTAATCTCACCTTTCTCTTCTGACTGTGATGGCAGACGTAATCACGGCTGAACAGAAATCTCGCGTATTTCCCATCCGCCAGTTTCCTTTGACCAGCACGAGATACCCAATTCGTGCTCGTTCTCACTTTAAAGTAAGAAAGCCATTGTATGGCTTCAGACTCCGACGCCAAAGATGCACGAATAATAAACTTGCAGCTTAGCGCATCTCCACCAGGAACTAAATCCGTCACCTCGACCACCTCACTCTCAAAACAACAATCGCCGAATAAATTCTCAATGGCAGCTGCCATCTTATTTAGCTTGTAAACAATCAATTTCAAAGAGCGTTTAAAATAGGTCAGGTCACGATGAATTGTCGATAGAGTCACGTGACAACTTCAACCAATGGGAGGCGAGTTTTGAAGCTATAGTGGTTCTCTGTATACACATAGGGCAATTATGCGTACCGGTAAGACACTCATCAGTAGCGCTCCCAGCCCAACATGGAGAACCTTCGTTCAGACAGAAAATTTGTTAAACACTAAGTCTTGCGGAACAGACTTTCGGAACAGAAAACGACTTGCTTAACTCTAGTTTTACGGGGAAGGTTATTCCAGGGCACAGAACGGACGAAAGCAAAGCTTCTATGCTGAGTTTCTGTCTAGTGCATCATGTAATGAGGTGCTTGAGAAATCATTACAGGTGGAGACATAAACTCTGTTGGATCGGTCAGCACCACTCAAGAGACCCTTGTTCGTCGTAATAAAAATCATTCCGAAATTCTGATAGGCCTATGATACCAGACGGCACACCGAAGTCTGGACTCAACTCTATCCACTAGACAGAGTTCTTGACACTGCTGTAGGTCGAACATTTTCAGAGTGGTGATAGGGCTTCAATTATAGATATTAAAATACCGATAAAACGCGATAAAGCGACAGTAGTCTTTATAATAATATTATATCCGCAACGCAGATTTAAACGGTGGACGTTTGAACATTGAATTTTATGAAAATATAATTTTATCGAGGAAACTCTATCAGCCATAATGAGCGAGACACGTCTGCGACTGTCAGCATAATAATACTGCTATTCCGATAAGATGTATTTAAAGCAAGTTTGTTTGGGTTTCAGAGAACTGGATGAACCGACTGGAATAAGGGAACTCAAAGTAAGTCTGAGGTTCCTTAGCATTGGGTTGAAAGTATCCCCCAGCAGGGACGCGCACACATACTTACAATGTTGGATTAACGTTTCCAACATTGTCCTAACGTGTATTATTGGCTGGGTCACGTCTGAAGCCTCTCACATGGCTTTACATCTGCCGAAGCAAAGGTTGAGGTGGGTCATCCGTTACTCACCCACATGGTTGCATCGCTTGTGGTGACTTGACGGTTCCATTTGCCTGTTCTGCCACAATGCAGTCCCGTTCTTTCTCCCTGGTCGGTCCGTCAACATGGAATGGGCTTCCTTTAGCCATTCACCCTCTCCCAAACGTCTCCTGGTCTCAGTTCCACCAGCTACTAAGACTACCTTCTTCCGTTTGGCCTGGGTCGGGAGCGCCTCTGAGTAGGGATCTTGAAGGAGCGCTATATAAGTTTTGATTGACTGATTCATTGATTCATTCGTTGTTTGATTGATTGATTGATTCGTTGGTTGGTGATTGATTGATTGATTCGTTGGTTGGTGATTGATTGATTGATTGATTGATTGATTGATTGATTGATTGATTGATTGATTGATTGATTGATCATCGGCGCATATCGAAGTCTCGCTGAGGGTCTGAGATAAATTTGAAATGGTGCGTCGTGTTGCATGAGAAATGAGTGCGTGAGGCGAAAATCTGTACGTACTGAAATGATTAGAGAAATGTGATAATGGAAAGTCGTATTGACCTATAGACACAGATACCAATGGCACATCAATACAGATACTTGCCATGGAGCTTCCTAATCAAGGAACTAAGGGAATGAATGGGTTCTGATATCAAGGCAGGCATACGCTTTAATTATGCTCCTAATCCAATGCACAGAACGGCGATCAATGCAGGTACATAGGCTAATTATTCCTAAACTAGTGAGTTGTAAAAGAATTCCGTAAAGACGATGAAGAACTTGTTTACGTAATTCCTGCATTTATACTCTTTACATTTATTGTGGTGTTTAAGTCTCCGGTTAAACCAGCCCGTGAAGACCTAGGGAAGAATGACGAAATGTTGGAGGCGTTTAAGAAGATTGCGAGAGAAGATCTGGAAATCGATGCCTATGAATTGCAAGAATTTCTTAATGCAGCATTTAAGAACGGTATATAATTTTAACATAATTCAATATGTTATAATTTTTATATAAGGGAATTGGACTAGACCTATAATTTATTTCTTTTCATTCGAATCATTAGATGAACATTGAGGATGGTAACAGGTAAATTTCGGTGTAACAGGATATAGAGCGGACTACTCTTTTGGACAACCCTTCTGACTAGACGCAGCGCTCGTGAATAAGCTGGTGAGGAAGTTTGGTAACAGGTAAATTATATGCAATTTTTTAGGCATTTGTCTCATGTTGCCTCGTTGATAATTGATAAAAATTTATCAACAATGAGTTGCAATCAAAATCCAAATGACATTCGGAACAATGAAATATGAATGAAATAATTGAGAAATGGCATATTAATGCTCTCTCGATTAAATATAGTCACCACTGACATCAAGACTCCGTAGCGTTTTTTGTATTTTGTATTGTATTTGAACACTTGTTATAGCGCCCCAACCAGATTTCCCATTCAGAGGCGCTCCCGACTACTGCGCGAACGCTGAATCGGAGTTTCACGCCGAAGCGCATGAGCAATTGCGAGTGAAGGACTTCAGGGTCCCTACGCGGCGACTTTGAGGTGGATCGAACCCGACAAGGCACCGAACATACCCCTACACCACCGCGCCCCAGTTGTATTGTGATGTGTTGTATTGTGTGTTGTATTGTACTTTTATAATTGATCCGAGAAATTAATCTCTGATAATTACTCAGGATCCTTTATTTGTCTCCAATTATACAGACAACAGACAATTGTAATAGTTTACCATGAAACTCTTTCTCAATAACAGTTCTTAAAGGAGAGAGGTCAGGTGTATTGAGGGAAATACTGGCTGAAGAAAGACCATCACTTCATCAATTCCTCCGGATGCTACCTATTCACATGGGTCAAAAAGCGTCAATCATAGTGATGCTGCTTTACCCTATAAAATATTGAAAGTAGAGGCCTATGTAAAGAAAATAAGTTTCACGCGTGCTTTAATCCAGAGATGTCGAACTAAAAAATAATAACTAGATTATTACTATTAGGACCTTATTGGGTCTAAGTTCCGGTGTTACGCACCATTGCATTTCTTTCTAGAGTTCAAGTTCGATGGTTTTAGTTCTGACACCTGCAGAAGTCTCGTTGCATTGAAAGATGCATCCTTTCAAGTGCTGGAATATTTTCTTTTGGAAGTAATTTTGCTATAATTGTTCTGTATTGAATGTAAATACCGTCAGTTTAACGCCACAAATTTAAGAAAAATCGTTTGTCCTGAATTAGGCTATGTATCTGAGAAGTTTTCTTGAAGAGGCGATAGATTTTCGATATGAATGAATATAGGGCATATATATATATATATATATATATATATATATATATATTCATATATATATTATGTATATATATATATATATATATAGTATATATATATATATATATATATTCAGGACGGAGGGAAGGAGAGAGGGAGGAGAAAGGGAGATAGGGATATAGAACCGCCTTCTTGATAGAGAGCATGTCTTGCCTTTGTCTCCATGCTCCGATTTGGCGCATATTATTGTACTGTATTGTAATCGCATTGGCAAAGCGCAATATGTTACAAGATACGTCTATAATTATTATATATGCCACGATTCTAAGGACCCCAAATTAAAAAGACCAGAAAAATTACTACGTTCGTGATCTCCACGCACGGCATAGATCTAATTGAAACTTTGGGCCTACAATGCTGCTAAGACGGCACTGGTATTATAGTGGTATGTATATGTACCCAGTAACTGTCTTTATCACGTTCCGTGCATCTGTTAAGTTTACTGCCTTTAGCTTGCTCTGTTTGAAGTTGTTGATTCTTAACTAAAGGTAGGTTGACCGCTCAGGAAAGCTTGGATACAGAGAGTTCTTAACACTGTGGTTTCTGCTTCAGAAATGGAAAGTTAGTAACACGTTGTTATTTGTCTACAGTGATTTTGTAACACATGCCAGAAGTTAGAAGATATAAAAATTGCATACAATTTCGGGGCAATTAAACAAATTGGTAAAGCAACTGACCTTATGCTAGTTAATTTTATAGTGTGGCATAGTATAAGTGTTAATGCAGATTTATATACCGCCACTTCAAGAGAGAGAATCATCAGAGGCGCTCTCGACCTAACACAATGAAACCACGACCGAACAGAATGGTCTTAAAGGGTTTGCGGGAAAGAGGCAAAGAGGCTGAGGAGTTAATGTTGCAGGTTCTTTGGCAACTTATTCTAGGAGGATGGGCCAAACACAGCAAAACTTATATGCTGGACCGGTGAAACAACCATGTCGCCTTGCGTGGTAGAGCGGAGAAATCTGCGACCAGGTATGGAATATACTGAAGCAGATTACTCCTTCAGGTAAGATGGAGCAGGACCTGATAGACAATATTATTACGCATGAGCATCAAGAGCATAACATTTATTACCCAGATGGCTACATTTAGACCTATTGGGTCCACAGCCAGCCTGCGCTGGTAGCATTCCACGAATAGGCCTTAACTATGGGCCCTAACAACGCGACTGTCAATGTTTGGTACTTTATCCGTCGCATGCATCTATCAGTCCTTAGTTTAGTAGAAACTTTTATAAACATGGATATCAGACTAGATACGGTACATGGTTTGTCAGAATGTATGGCCTATTAGCATACAACTAGAGCCCAAGGGTGGCTTATTACTTATTCTTTATAGCCACCTCAAAGCCGCCGCGTAGGGATCCTGGGCAAGTCCTTCACTCGCAATTGCTCATTCGGCGTGAAACTCCGATTCAGCGTCCGCGCAGTAGTCGGGAGCGCCTCTGAATGGGCAATCTGGTAGGGAACGCGCTATAACAAGTGTTCAAATACAATACAATACAATATTGTAACTCCTTACATTCCTCCTCGTTGGCTGCGATCATCAAGTAAGCCTACTGGTCTTTCAGCTAAGCCTCGATGCAGAACAGCTGTGGACTCGTGTGCATTCCACGCCTCTGCACCCAAGGAAATGGAATCGACTGCCAATCTCTTCGTAGCTCAAATAATTATTTCCTTTTCCTTTGGTTTTCAAGCACTTTGATATCTAAATGATGCATCTTCTCCTGGCGGCTGACTATCCGCACCTCAGATTCACATTTCGGTGTGACCGCGATGTTACAAATTTAATAATAATAATAATAATAATAATAATAATAATAATAATAATAATAATAATAATAATAATAATAATAATAATAATAATAATAATAATAATAATAATAATAATAATAATAATAACAATAACAATAATAATAATAATAATAGGCCTAATAATGATTATAATAATGATTATAATGATAATAATAATAATAATAATAATAATAATAATAATAATAATAATAATAATAATAATAATAATAATAATAATAATAATAATAATAATAATAATAATAATAATAATAATAATAATAATAATAATAATAATACATACGAAAGAACCGTTGGGCCTCACCAGAGAAGATGGTAAACGACCGGACGGCGTGACACTCATCCCGTGGTCATGCGGAAGATGCCTCACTTGGGATGTGACAGTTTCGGACACATTCGCAAAGTCACATCTGGCAACAACATCAACTGAAGCGGGCGAGGCCGCAAACCGGGCAGCCGCCGCCAAGACATTGAAATACGCCACAATCACCCGAACGCATGCTTTTGTGGCGGTTGCATTAGAGTCCAGCGATTCTTGGAGTTCTGAAGGACTGGATTTTGTCCTCAAATTAGGACGAAGGTTAACCCATGCAACACATGCCACGCTCGAGACAAGCTACCTGTTTCAAAGACTCTCGGTAGCTCTCCAACGCGGAAACGCCATCTGCTTTTCTTCGACATTACCATGCTAGATTGTTAATAATAATAATAATAATAATAATAATAATAATAATAATAATAATAATAATAATAATAATAATAACAATAATAATAATAATAATAATAATAATAATAATAATAATAATAATAATAATAATAATAATAATAATAATAATAATAATAATTGCATCATAGGGGATGATAGGGCTAGACAGTTACTAGCAATTAAACTAATTACTCTTGTTTCCTGCTTTGTAACGATCTTGGTTAATTCATTTGTGTTGTATGATTGGTAGACGGCTTTTAAGAAACACGATGCAGATGGCAATGGAACCTTCGACAGTTTTGAACTTCGTCAGTCATTGCGGGATATGGGTAAATAGTGACCTAATTTAGTCGTCATTATTTAGTATAAAAGGGAAGTCATAAGACGCATAATACCAAGCGGCAGGCCTAGTTCATACTTAACTGAATTGTGCATTGGGCGCCACGGACTTTCTGAAGGAATGTACATGATTTCCAAACAAAATTTGTTTGTGTAAATTTTACCATGCAGTTACCCTGCAATTTCAAATTGTCTCTCGAAAATCTTATTGGTGATAACGATGATGATGACGACGATGAAGCTGACGATGATGACGATTATGAAGATGATGATGAACAAGGTCATGATGATCAGGATAATGAGAGGATGATGACGGAATTGAAAGGACGGCGACGTGGTAGGCCTACTACCTGTTCTTAAGGCCTAAGAAAGGACGATTCCTTTGATGCAGTTCTGACCCTGATGGATACTTCGTAAGAAGTGCTTGTGAAACACTGCATTCCAATTGTTAATTTTATTTCTTCAGAACTTACACAATCATTTAACGGCTTTGGTCTCTTGAATGACAGGCTACAGTGTTAGCAACCAGACGTTCAATGCTTTGGTCCGGCGCTACAGTCGCAAAGACGGCAAGATATATTTCGATGACTTTATTCACTGCATAGCACGCCTGAGCACAATGTTCGGTAAGCAGTAAAGAGTAGTGAATCTATACAAATAACTTGTCAGTTCTGTTATGAATTTGACCTCATTAATTTAAAAAAATTCAAGTAGAAGTTAGAACAAAGGACCAGATTCACATGCCTAAATGAATGTCAACCAAACGAATCACACTAATCATAATCATTATTAAACTTGGGCGCGCGATAGTGTCGTGGTTAGTGTTCTGCACAGGCAACCGAGAAGTGGTTCAAATCCTCCAGGGTAGAAATATATTTGGAGACTTCTGTTCAATCTCGCGCCCCTAGTCAACTCACCTACACTGAGTACTCTGACCATACATACACTGAGGGTGGGAAGATAAGTCTTATCTCTGTACTTGGCTGCGGTGTGTGAACATAATATCATAATTATAGGACTGGCCAAGGCTGCCAGATTTGGTCTTGAGGTCGAGGTCATATGTAGGCCTCGAAATATAACTTCACTTGTTATAAAAATGATTAAAATTTAGTGCTTAGTTATAAACTGCAGACAACATTTTGGAATTTGGTTATTTTGAAATTTCGCAGCCAATCTCGTTTTTGAGAGAGAAGATGTTGAACTGTCATTCATCTTTCAATCCACTGTTCTCAGCATTTGGTGTTTGTACTTTTTTCATTTTATTGCCTTGTATTGCAGAAGTTTTTGATGAGATGAATCATGGTCGTGGAGATACAAATGCTTTGTTTAACAGGGATCAGGTAAGTTTCAAATGTATATTTATATATTTATGTATGTACGCAGGCAAGTATGCATTCATGCTTGTATACATATGCGTCTATGTATGCATTTCTGAAGCAGGGATGCTCAGTGACCTATGGCCAATTTTAACATTATGTTGAGCATAAGGCACCCAAAGGTCCTCAATGCTTCGAGGTCTGCGCTGTTCAACAAACCTGTGAGAAAGTCTCTGAAAAACAGTCATTGTCTGAACAGGCTTGGTTACAGCTGACATACAGTACACTGATTAAAACAGAATCTTATCAAATCGGTGCAGGTTCAAGGTTGGGTCGGTATGGAAATGCAGATTAGACAAAGACAACAGAAAAACTTGGTAAACATCGATTTTAGGCACTGAGTTAAAACCGAAAGAAATTTGCCATTAAACATTGTAAGTAGTTCAGACTGTAGTTTGGCCCTACAGATTTTGTATCAATTGCATGCATAGTGCTTGGTGTGCACTTGACTCCTTAACGGAAAACATAATATCTTATGTAAAATTAGTTTCGGATTTATTACTGTATCTAGCATCAGGTTAAGTCCAAATTAGGCATTGCTCCTAAATATCTTTAAAAATACCGAGTAGGTATCTTAGAGGCGCTATATAAGTGCCCTTCCGCCATTCGTTCCCCTCTTTCTTCAGTTTCTCATCGACCTCTCCGCTCCTTGGTCAGGCATACTCTTCTTGTTCAACGAGTTAGGACCACTATGGCTATCTTTTGCCACTATTGGAATGCTCTCTACGTGTTACCATTCTTTCTATGTCTCTTCCTACAGCCTTCCCCTTCTCAAAATCTTCTTCTTCTCCAGGGGTTCTCGCACTGGGAGCGTTACTGAATGGCCACTGCTGTTAGCGGTGCTATATAAATTAATTAATACAATACAATAATGAAATATTAGATGTTAAGATTTTAGCTGATATTAATCTAATTGTTATTTTCAGTTCATCCAGACAACAATGTATTCATAAAAGAAAAGCTTCTCGGATTACTGGATCATGTTTTGCAAAACTTGTTAAGTTTTCCCTGTTGCCAGATAATCAACAGAATAGAATAGAATCTTCGTTTATTCGTTAGCACATTGTCAGAACGCAATGCGATTACAAACAAACTATAGCATATAGTATATATAGCACCAAGCATTGGCTATACTGTTCAAAGTTTGGTCCGAGACATTATTTGCTTTTTTATTGCATTTTGTTATTTAAGTATTACTCTTGCAAACATTTTTTAACTTTGAAATGTTGTCTGAGGATCTTGCCGGCTTATCTGCACAACATTGCATGGCTTTAAAAAGTGAATACATTCAAGCACGGCACTCTATTATATATGGTGACTTAAAATTGATCCGGTGAATGTTTTTATAAAGTGCCAGGTTCTAGGCACAATCTAAAGTTATTAAGGATTTATCGCGTAGTTGTTACTGTTGCCAAAAAACGTCCATCAAATGGCGGATAACCATAGGCGCAACCACCCTATGGGACCCGTGGGACGCGTCCCCCAACTTTCGAACAGTTTGGGGAAAATTTTGAGCTAAACAAGAGCCGAAAATGCACTCCATTTGATATCAAATGCTCAAAATTGCGTCGGCTTCTGGGGCTCCGGAGCCCCAGACCCCGATAGCTTACGACGCTCCCCCATACCCCTTAGTCGTTAGGAGCTTCTTGCCTTCCGCAATCGCGGCTGTGCACCTTCCCCCTTCCGCACTCGCAGTTCCCCTCACTCGAACGTTCTAGCAGGTCCCTCCTTCAACAAATCGCTGGCCCTGCTGCCGATAAAATAAAGGGTCAGGCTAGAGCCACTAAACTCAAGTCAATCAGAATTCAGTGCAGAATGTTGCTGTATAATTTCACTCTAAAACTTTACTTATCTCGCTTTTTTAAATTCGACTAAGGCTCGCGGTAGAAGCCTAGGAGGACATCTCAATTTTTAATGCAGCGACTGCAAGTGGTGTTCTTCTAAAACCTAACATCTCAGTTTATTCATAATAAAGTCATATTTTTTCACAGATCTAGATGGTGTATACGTACTTTTGTATCGAAATCATCGGTGAAAATTTTAGGTAAATTAGAGCACAAAATATACTCCATGGCATAAAATGCTCAAAATTGCGTCGGCTTCTGGGGCTTCGTCCCAGACCCCAATGAGGGAGTTTACGACACTTCCCCCATTCCCCAGAATCGTTAGGGGCCTCTTGCCTTCGGCAATCGCTGCTTCGCGCCTTCGGCGCACGCAATTCCCCCACTCAGACATTCTAGGAGATCCCCCAAACTTCTGAACCGTGGTTCCGCCCATGACAACAATACATATTATCACTATAGATGGAAAGGAAATAGAACAAGGCGGGAAATTCTGCCACCTAGGAAGTAAGAACACGTTGATGCAAGGTGTGGAAATAAGGAGAAGAATAGGTCTAGCTATGGGAAGAGACGTCTTATGTAGAAGAAAGGAAGTAATGAGAGGAAAGTTGAACAAGAATTTGAAGAAACGAATGGTCAAGGCTATGATATGGAGTCTGGTACTATACCGATCGGAAACATGGTCAATGAGAGGAGAGGATAAGACTAGAAGCCTTCGAGATGGGGATATGGCAAAGGATTGAGAGAGTCAGCTGGATAAAAAGAAAGACAAATGAAGAGTAAGTAAGTAAGTAAGAATATTCTTTATTGAACCAATTGCATATCTGCACTCTGGTGTACACATGTCTTAATAACAATCAACTGTCAATTTGAGTACCACATTCCAACTATACAAGTCTTCCGCTGGTGTTTGGTCGTCATCCCTTAGGTGGCACTGCCATAAATCGACGGTAGGTGGCTAGTTCATTCCGCCGAACCCAGGTTACCTGCACAGTGAAACTGCTACACAATTTACTACTGCCCTCTAGGGTGTGGAAGGCTGAGTTGGCCTTTGTTGCGCTAGCTGGTTTCGAACCCGCTTCCTTCTGTTCATCGAGCCAGGGTTTGGCCATTCAGCTATCACCCGTCCCCGATTAAAGAATATATGCATTGTAATTAAAAGTAGCAGTGAGCTTCATGTATTGTATCTCGGCATTTATAAAGCGCCTTTAGCAGTAGGTCTACTGGCTATTCGAAGGCGCTTCCAGCGTGAGCACTCCGAGGAAACAGAGAAGTTTCAAGCAACGAACCGAAGTAGATAAACCACCCGCCAAAATGTCAGCTCGAATTTGTGGGGAAGGTTATTCCACGAAGAGAAACCCACAATTGCAAAGGCGTGGTGTTCAGCAATGACTATCCTGGACCGAGGGACAAAGTGCAGGTACCTGAGAAAGAGAGAGACAGAGACAGAGACAGAGACAGACTACAGATACAGAGAGACAGACAGACTGAGAAACAGACAGACACTGAGAGAGAGAGAGAGAGAGAGAGAGAGAGAGAGAGAGAGAGAGAGAGAGAGAGAGAGAGAGAGAGAGAGAGAGAGAGAGAGAGAGAGAGAGAGAGAGAGAGAGAGAGAGAGAGAGAGAGAGAGAGAGAGAGCAAAGCCCGGTTTACGGAAAGTTCACACGGGTGTACTTTGGAGCCTGGCCATATGAGATCTAAAGATATTTATAGAGTATCTTAAATTGGATACGAGCCTCAAGTATGTATTTCATATAGGTCATATACATTTGTTTCATGTGTGCATGTATATTTTTATTCAAGAAAAAAGCAAAAACTAAGCTTCACAATACAATATCGAAGTATAGACTGAATAGCACAACACCAAAAGCAATATGATTATATCAACAATGCAGTCAGCACTAAAGAGAAACCAGTACTGTCACAAAATAGATGGCGTTCTCAATTTGACCATTATGTGCGATTAAAATAACTCATTGAAATGGATATATAATCAGAGTTAGTTTCCATTCATATGCAGTTGTGCATGTGCAATAATGTCATTTCTTTAGGCCTAACTGTTAATTAATTTATGCGACGAAACAATAAGATTGCAGCAAAGTAACATTTATATTCATGTGTTCTCAATGAAATCACGAAAACGTGGCCTAATGTGGTCTGCAACGCTCTAGACTTTCCGGATATTACCGACATTTGGAACCCACGAATAGTAGCCTACAACATAAACACATTGTAGTATTATTGGACGGATTATACATTTAGAGAGTTAACCAGAAATTAGCTGTATTATTACAATACAGTACTTAGAAAATCCGTGACATGGTGAGGCGACAATTCTGCGATGAACTCGGCGCAAGAAGCGGTATCCTTGTAAATGCGGTCATTACTTAATACTGGCATGATCAGGGTAATTCGAATTGGCAAGGACAATGCGTAGGGTGCGTCACGCGCGAGTGACAATTACTGATGTCTATGTTTTGACTAGGAGATAAATCAATTTCTGATTACAAATTATAATTACTGAGTGAAAACTTTGTCAGAAGTAAAATTAGGCTAAGTGGTATTCTGGTTCAGGAATGAACCTCATAATTATTTGCCTAAATGCCTACATAAGCTATGTCTACGGAATCTTGCACGACATGATCGCAAATCATAAAAGCTTTTGTTTATGGAGAAAAAAAGGTCAGTGGTGTGCAGGTGGTTGATTTATTTACACCATCGCACAGGATTCAATCGAATTCGTACTAATGATACTAGATTTAACGTATATTTATTTTTTGGACATTTATTTAACTTGAAGCTGCATTATTATCGGCCTATAGTTGATGAAGACAAGTCCTGAAGAGCAAGGTCGTAGATAATTAACAGGGGGCATCATTTCATTTTATGTGGGAGA
>JACEVL010001551.1:22500-25959 GCA_020284085.1 Aporrectodea caliginosa
TCCGTTCTCTCTTCTGTTGAGTCCCTCAGGGGCTCCGTGCTGGGGTCGCTGCTGTTCCTGCTCTACACCACCGACGTCAGTGAGCTTGCTGCCAGTCTCGGTCTGTGATCCCACTTTTATGCCGACGACTCACAGCTCTACACGTGGGGACCACCATGGACAGTCGCACAGCAGCGTCGACGGATGGAGCTTGGTATTGAGCGGATCGCTGAATGGATGCGGTCAAATAGACTGCGGCTCAACCCCGAGAAGACGGACTTTCCGTGGTGAGCGACGAGCAAACGGTGTCTCCATCTCGACACCGACGCGGTGAGTGTCTGTGCGACCCCGATACCGTCCTCGACCTCTGTGCGTGATCTCGGCGTCTTGCTATGCGGACAATTCATCCCCGGACGATTCATGGACCCTGGACGATTCATCCCCGGACTATTGATCCCCGGACGATTCATCCTGGACCATTCATCCTGGACCATTCATCCTGGACCATTCATCCTGGACCATTCATCCTGGACATTCATCCTGGACCATTCATCCCTGGACGATTCATCCTGGACCATTCATCCTGGACCATTCATCCTGGACCATTCATCCTGGACCATTCATCCTGGACCATTCATCCTGGACCATTCATCCCGGACCATTCAATCAAATGAAATAGAAATTACGATATAAAGTAAAGCAACGGAAAGAATTGAAATTAATGAAGAAGCATCTATTTGAAATTTATCAGCAGTAGTAGGTGTAGAGGTCCTGATGGTGTAGGGAAGGGACTAGTTCACTGAAAAGCGAAGAATTTACTGTAACAGTTAATGACTGTGAAGTTATAGTACTATCGGTCTTGTTACATTTCTGTAACAGAAATATCCTTGTATTAATACACATTATCAAATGAAATAAAACAAATGTTGCATTTCAATAATTTCTATTATTTTATTTAACTTTAAGTTGTGACAAAGTTTTACTCCAGCATTCCATAAACAGAGAACAGTGGTGCCGCACTCTGAGAACGATTTTGACCAATGAATTCAGCAATGTCAAAGCAACCATCTTTTTCCAGAGTCCAAAGGTGTTGTTCCTCATAGTTATGGGCAAAAAGACAATTCTCCCCACGATGACATGTATTCGGCTTCCAAAACTCATAATGTCGACAAAGCACATAGCCACCACGAAAGTCACGATGATTTATTTTACTAATTGGTTTACAACTAAGTTTCGATTTATTAATAATAAGATGTAGTTACAGTAGTAACAGTTTTAATTGTGCGACAAATGCGCAATTGCACGAAGGTACAATAACACATTTGTTTCTCCGTATCCACCAACAGCACGTCTAACTCTTTCGACCAAGTCGCGGTATTTCTTCACACCAATTTCCTGGGCACCAGTAGTTGCTTGCATGAATGCTGCCTTCTGCTTTTGACTATCTTTCTCCAGCCCTTCAATCATCAACCATAGTGAAGGGTGAGTGCACATGAACAGTGATTGTATGCCATGATGCCAGCCTTCCACTATGTTTGTGGTACGTGCTATACCATCTCCAGCTGATTCGTACTGATTCCACATCGGGATTGGAAACATGGCTGGGCCATAATTGTGGCCTCTGCCTCGGAGTCGTCGACCTCTAATGTAGGTGTGTTCGAAGTAGGATAGAAGTTCGTTCATTCTGTCATGTTCTGGCATGTCTTCAGCTAGCAAGTCGAATGATTCAGCAACATCATCAACCGGTACATGTGCGAGTGCTGATAAACATCGAACACTTCCACGTAGCACATCGTCAGTTTCGTAATCGTTCTTCATACCCAATTCATTCACCTTGCGAAGGACACTCTGGTTGAGATGAAAGTAACATCCGGTTATGGAAGCTCCGGGAAATGCATGGGAAAATGCTCCCATTGCCGCTGACTCGAAATCGGTTAAAATCGTTTTTGGTGCAGCACTTGGCATCAGATTCTTCAATTCCGTTATAAGACGGTCGTAGGTTGCTCGGGTCTTGTTCGGCAATAGACAAAATACTGCGGCAGGATTAATTCCGTTCATGAACTGGAAATGTATACTGTACATCTGGAAAAAGATGGAGGGTACCACCTTGAAAGTGCCATCAGCCAACCAGATGTCGGATCTGGCTAGACCACCAAGAAGCATTCTATCGCCCAAGATGATAAGCCGATCATCTCCCGATCCAGAATCAAATAATAGGAAATTGATAAATTTCGATGGGAAATGAAAGCTGAGATTAGTTGGTGTTGGTGGTAAGGTCTGCTGGTTATCACCGCTTGACAATACAACTTGACGATGACGACGCAGAACACGGTTGAGAGAAGTTTTCTTGGGCAAGGCCATCAACACATGTGGACCCAGATCAACCATGACCGCACCGGAAGACGAACTTGGTGTTGCTATAGTTTCTGTCATTTTCTTCTTCATGTCTGCGATAGCGGCCCGTGCAAGTGCTGTTGAGACATTACCGCTGTGGGTGTGGTCTGGTGACTGATCTCCGATCACAACGTTGTTTGCATCTGTTAGCAGTCGTGCTTTGCAGTTGAAAACCTGGTGTTTGCAACAGCGCCATTGTGTTTGTCCTTGTGCGTTCTCTCCTTTTCTCCAGTATTCGTAGTTTCGATGTATCACCGTTCGCTTTCCACGTTTCGATGTTCCAAAGTTTACCGTCGTCATAACGTATTATTTTATTGTTTCTTATTCAATGTTTTCCGTTAACTAAGAAATAAGCCTATTTATTTCTTGATATTGAAACGTTTCTGATTCGAAAAACCTGCGCACTTCACACTGAACCCATACTTTGGTGACGTCATGTTTTTTGACCTAAGAGTCATTATTTCAGTAAGTAAGATGAAATGTGTGGTGTAATGGCGAACCTTGTAAATGTTTTACAACTAAGTATTGGTTACTTCATGATTTCTGTCGTATTTACACCGGAAATACCACACGAGTTCTATTTTCTTATGAATTCTACGAGTGTGGAATCCACGAGTACAATTCATTTGAAAATAGAACGAGTTTGGTACTTAATGTACTAAAACGAAAAAATCATGAAGTAACCTATTTATACCATGACCATACCATGAAAGGTGCGTTAAAGCTTCATAATTCACTTACTAACCACAATCATAGAATACTGTCCAGGATGAATCGTCCGGGATGAATCGTCCGGGATGAATGGTCCAGGATGAATCGTCCAGGATGAACAGTCCGGGGATGAACATCGTCCGGGGATGAATGGTCCGGGGATGAATCGTCCGGGGATGAATTGTCCGGGGATGAATCGTCCGGGGATGAATTGTCCGGGGATGAATCGTCCAGGATGAATCGTCCGGGGATGAATTCTCCGCATCTGCATGCAGATGAATAGTCACCAAACCGGCCTGCTGAAAATAGGAACTTGTCAGAGAGTGTAGCTTCTGTCTGTCTTTCAGAACAACAAAAACTATCTACGGCATTCAT